>CM057461.1:103891162-103943662 GCA_030035585.1 Dugong dugon
ACTTCATGTATTCAGTGATATGGTGATATGTAATCTCAATTAGTAATCAAATATCTTTAATTATGTTATTGAATGTCTCGGGGGCATGCCACTATTTAGAAAATGCTGTAGACTGTTGCATGTTATTTCATGAATGGTCTTTGTTTTACTGGAATGTCCAGTAGAAATTTAGTGGTGATAGACGTGGTGAGGCATAATATTAAAGTAGGAAGAAGTTATTTACCTGTAAGGGAAGAAATCAGAAAGATACTTATTGGCGACTACCAGTTGTATTGGACATAAAGACGTTTCTAATAACCTACTTCAAAGACTAAGGCCGCTAATAGTCTGAAGAAAAAAAGTATAATTCAAACCACACAAGAACCATTCCTTAACTTTTAGAAAAGATGTTTTGAATGAGGTAAACTGAATAATAGAGAGGAGAATTCCAATGGAGTGCCAAGAATCTGGAAAGATGTGTGCTTTTCCATTTCACAAGACCACAGGGTGGGAAGGTAATTTAACAGGAAGCAGAAGTGTATTTGGGAAAAAGACAAAGGTTTTGCCTTCCAGGAAACTACAAGTTGCTATGTTATGAATTTGGTCTTTCTTGTGTGGACTTGGAGCTTAAAGAAATGGATGCTATCAGGAGCAAGGATACCACAGTTCTCACAGCAGCAGTTCATTCACTGGGGCAGGATGGTGCAGTGTTAAATAGGGGAGATGGGGCCTAGAGTCTGACTATCTGGGTTGAAATCTGTGTTTTAGGAGGTGCAGGGCAGTCTTGGGAAACCCTGGTGGCGCAGTGGTTAAGAGGTACAGCTGCTAACCCAAAGGTCGGCAGTTCGAATCCACCAGGCACTCCTTGGAGGCCCTATGGGGCAGTTCTACCCTGTCCAGGAGGGTCGCTATGAGTTGGAATCGACTCGACGGCAAAGGGTTTGATTTAGTTTGAGGCAGTCTTAGGCATGGTAACCTCTCTAGAGGATCAGGTTCCTTGTCAGTAAAAGGAAGATCATTTTTGGATCTAACTCAGACTGGGCATAAAGAGTACAGGAACAACGTATGTAAAATATTTAATACAAGGATTGCACACAGTAAGCACTTAATTTATGTTAGATAATTTTATTCTCGTTCATTAATATATGTTCAATAATTTCCCAAGTTCTAAGCAAGATGCATATATCAGAACCAGAGTACATTAGAGAAACAAGTCTGAATGGAGAGAAGAAAAACACTAGATGAAATATTTCTTGGTGCTTTAGCTGTTACAGTGTGCATTACTGAAGAATTGTTCTATGACCTTTTTTAGATACCAATATCTCATTAGCTCTGGAGCACAAAAATGTCAACCAGTTACATCACTTCATGAAGAGACTGTGTGAATAATTTTGAATGCACATCCTAGTTGATATGGCTTTCTCTTTCCAAAGAAACACAACACAGAGCAGTATCCTCAGACAGAGTGAGCGTTCTCCAGCACAGGTTTCAAGGCCTATTAGAAAAGCTTGGGGGATGCCCACTAACCTGTAGCCTATTTTATAGATAGTCTATGGTTACAGAGAATCAATTTTCAGGGAATTCATTCAATAATAAACAATAGGCTTACAAATATATATTAAGTCTCTATTATGAACTGATAACCTGAAAGAATAAAATGTTCTGCCATTATGCCATGCAAAGGACATTTTGGTGGTGGTGGGGGGGGGAAGCTTGATCTATACCTTGCACTAAATACTCTACCAATCTCCAGAAGATTCACTGATAAGTATTTAATCAATTCAATTTAAATAGAAACTGACTTGAACATTCATCTTTTTTTTTTTTTGACTTGTTTGATTGGTTTACCTGATTCAAATCAAAATGTCCTGGAATTAAATTCCCACACGAACAAGATACAAAAAATCATCCAAACTGATATTTAGTGAACCAAAAAAATTTTTTTAGGGTAAACAACTTTTTTTTTCTAATATCTAGGTTCATTATTCACTTGTCAGCTAGAATGAAAACTGAAATTAATAATAAAATGGAAGGTTGCTAGTATGCAAAAACTATCATGTAACTGAGAAAAAAATTGACTGGTAATTTATTTAAAACTGAGGCTTTATTTACTCAAAAGTAGAGACATTTTTATTACTTTTCCAAATAAGGTGGGTTTAAAAGCATCTACCACAACGTCTCAACAGAGAAAGTACCCAGTAAATGTCAGATTAAAATTTTAGTGGAATACAAGTAAGTTCTTGACAGTGTCTAATACCAGTTTCAGATCTTAAATTACAGTCTTTATTTGAGACAATTAATCCTATTGAAATCAACATTTATGTGTTTCCTTCCTCTATCCCACTCTAATCAAAAAAAAAAAACCAAACCCGTTGCCATTGAGTTGATTTAACTCATAGCGATGCAATAGGACAGAGTCTGATATTGTGCTGGAAGATGAGCCCCTCAGGTTGGAAAGCACTCAAAATGCAAGTGGAGAAGAGCTTTCTCCTCAAAGTAGAGTCAACCTTATTGACGTGGATGGAGTAAAGCTTTTGGGACGTTCATTTGCTGATGTGGCACGACTCCAAAGGAGAAGAAACAGCTGCAAACATCCACTAACAATTGGAATGTGGAACATACGGAGTATGAATCTAGGAAAATTCCAACTCATAGCGACCCTATAGGACAGAGTAGAATTGCCCCATAGAGTTTCCAAGGAGCTGCTGCTGGATTCGAACTGCCAACCCTTTGGTTAGCAGCCATAGCACTTAATCACTACGCCACCAGGGTTTCCAAAGAAATTTGGAAGTTGCCATAAATTAAATAGAATGCTTGAAGATCCTAGGAAATAGTGAGCTGAAATGGACTGATACTGTCCATTTCGAATCAGGCAATCATATAGTCTATTATGCTGGGAATGACAATTGAAGAGGAATGTTCACATTCATTGTCAAAAAGAAAATTTCAAGATCTAAAGTACAGCACTGTCAGTGATAGGATAATATCCATACGCTTACAAGGAAGACCAGTGAAAACAACTATTATTCAGATTTACTCACCAACCACAAATGCCAAAGATGAAGAAACTGAAGAATTTTATCAGTTTCTTCACTCTAAGATTGATCAAACATTCAGTCAAGATGCTTGATAATTACTAGTGATTGGAATGCGAAAGTTGGAAATGAAGGATTGGCAGTTGGAAATTATGGCGTTGGTGATGGAGACAACACCAGAGATCGCATGATAGAATTTTGCAAGACCAACGACCTATTCATTGGAAAAACCTCTTTTCAGCAACATAAACGACAGCTGTACATGTGGACCTCACCAGGTGGAATACACAGGAATCAATTCGACTACAGCTGTGGAAAGAGACAATGGAGAAGCTCAATATCACAGTCAGAACAAGGCCAAGGGCTGACTTTGGAACAGATCATGAACTGCTCAAGTTGAAGCTGAAGAAAATTGAAACAAGTCCACAAGAGCCAAAGTACGACCTTGAATATATCCCACCTGCATTTACAGACCGTCTCAAGAATAAATCTGATGCATTGAACACTAATGACTGAAGACCAGACGAGCTGTGGGATGACATCAAGGACATCATACATGAAGAAAGCAAAAGGTCATTAAAACAACAGGAAAGAAAGAAAAGACCAAAATGGATGTCAGAAGAGACTCTGAAACTTGCTCTTGAACATAGAATAGCTAAAGCAAAAGGAAGAAATGATGTAGTAAGAGAGCTGAATAGAACATTTCAAAGGGAGGCTCAAGAAGACAAAGTAAAGTATTAGAATGAAATGTGCAAAGACCTGGAGTTAGAAAACCAAAAGGGAAGAACACGCTTGGCATTTCTCAAGCTGAAAGAACTGAAGAAAAAATTCAAGCCTAGAGTTGAATGATCTATGGCCAAAATACTGAACTATGCAGGAAGCATCAAAAGAAGATAGAAGGAATACACAGAGTAACTGTACAAAAAAGAATTTGTCAATGTTGAACCATTTCAGGAGGTGGCATATGATCAAGAATCAATGGTACTGAAGGAAGAAGATCAAGCTGCTCTGAAGGCGTTGGCGAAACACAAAGCTCTAAGAATTGATGGAATACCAATTGAGATGTTTCAACAAAGGGATACAATGCTGGAAGTGCACTTGTCTGTGTCAAGATTTGGAAGACAGCTACCTGGCCAACTGACTGAAGGAGATCCATATTTGTGCCCATTCCAAAGAGAGGTTATCCAAAAGAATGTGGAAATTATTGAATAATATCATTAATATCACATGCAAGTAAAATTTTGCTGAAGGTAATTCAAAATGGTTGCAGCAGTATATCAACAACGAACTGCCAGAAATTCAAGCCAGATTCAGGAGAGGATGTGAAACAAGTGATAGCATTGTTGATATCAGATGGATACTGGCTGAAAGCAGAGAATACCAGAAAGATGTTTACCACGTTTTATTGACTCTGCAAAGGCATTCGACTGTGTGGATCATAACAAATTATGGATAACATTGTGAAGGATGGGAATTCCAGAACATTTAATTGTGCTCATGCTGAACCTGTACATAGACCAAGAAGCAGTCATTGGAACAGAACAAGAGGATACTACATGGTTTAAAGTCAGGAAAGATGTACATCAGGGTTATATCCTTTCACCATACTTACTCAGTCTGTATGCTGAGCAGACAATCCGAGAAACTGGACTATATGAAGAACAACATGGCATCAGGATTGGAGGAAGACTCATTAAACAACATACGATATGCAGATGACACAACCTTGCTTGCTGAAAGTGAAGAGGACTTGAAGTACTTACTGATGAAGATCAAAGACTACAGCCTTCAGTATGGATTGCACTTCGACATAAAGAAAACCAAAATCCTCTCAACTGGACCAGTAAGCAACATCATGATAAACGGGGAAAAGATTGAAGTTGTTAAAGTTCTCATTTTACTTGGATCTACAATCAACGCCCATGGAAGCAGCAGTGAAGAAATCAAATGACGTATTGTATCGGGCAAATCTGCTGCAAGAGACCTCTTTTTAAGTGTTAAAAAGCCAAGAGGTCACTTTGAGGACTAAGATGTGCCTGACCCAAGCCATGGTACTTTCACTTGTCTTATATGCATGCAAAAGCTGGACAATGAATAAGGAAGACTGAAGAATTGATGCCCTTGAATTATGGTGCTGGCAAAGAATACTGAATATACCATAGACTGCCAGAAGAACGAACAAATCCGTCTTGGAAGAAGTATGGCCAGAATGCTCCTTAGAAGTGAGAATGGCGAGACTTTGTCTTAAGTACTTTGGACATGTTGTCAGGAGAGACCAGTCCCTGGAGGACATCATGCTTGGTGAAGTAGAGGGTCAGCAAAAAAGAGGAAATCCCTCAACTAGACGGACTGACACGGTGGCTGCAACAATGAGCTCAAACATAGCAATGATTGTGAGGATGGCAGAGGATTGGGCACTGCTTTATTCTGTTGTACATAGGGTTGCTTTGAGTCAGAAGTGACTGAATGGCACAACAACAGGACAGAGCAGAACTGCCTTATAGGGTTTCCAAGGCTGTAAATCTATAGAAGCAGACTGCCACACCTTTCTCCCAGGAAGTGGCTAATGGGTTTGAACCAGTGACCTTTTGATTAGCAGCTGAGCACTTTAACCACTGTGCCACCACCGTTTCTTGTCCTACTCTAGGTCCCAGGAAAAGCAAGCAAGCAATAAGCCATTACTATGAAAAATTAAGCATTATGACTTTGGTATCTGTGTAAGAAATAAATTGGTTAATGTAAAAGAGCACATGATCCCAAGAATAAGTCTCTCATAATTGTCTTCTTACTCTAAACTATATGTTAAATTTTACACACATAACAAACACACTTTATCAACAGCACATTGGTAATCAACACATAATCAAATGATAATTCAACTTCACTTCCCAGTCTTAGAATCTGTTAACCCAGAGACAGTTCTCACTTATAATTTTCATAGTAGTATAGTCTTAAATATTATTAGTGTTTATTATAAACAAAAGGTTTAAAGGGCCCAATTAGGGAAGGAAAATAGGCTAAATTTTCACATATATCACAGTGATAGATAATTTATGAAGAACTTTACTTTGATGGAACCTAATACACTAGAGCCCTGGTGGTGCAGTGGTTAAGAACTCAGCTGTTAACCAAAAGATCAGCAGTTAGAATTCACCAGCTGCTCCTTAGAGACCCTATGGGGCAGTTCTACTCTGTCCTGTAGAGTTGATATGAGTCAGAATCAACTTGACAGCAATGGGTTTGGTTTAATACCTTGACAGTAGTAATGTCATGAGATGTTTGGTCAAGAGAGCAAAAAGTTAACACACTGCAAATTTAACAAGCTGGGAAGCCAACGAGAGTTTAACTAATCACACGTTTAGAGAAACTATTGTATGGTTAGCATCCTGTTGCTAGGCAATTTGTTTCTAGTCAGCAGGTCTTCTCACATCTTAAAGGACCAGAGCCTTTTTTTTTTTTAATGCAATTATTTTTCTAACTGTAATGGTTATGCATATTTGTGATCTGTCAACCTTTGGGTCTCTTAAATATCTATATATCTTTATAACTTATGGACTGTCTAATTGATAAGAAAGAAATAGACTGACTGGATGTCAATATGTTTGACAGCCCTCACTAATACAAGTTTTACACTCACCATGTAGTATATGATAAAGTTTGCATATGGTCATACAGTAAAACCAGTCAGATAGGAAAGATGCCTTTAGTGATGTGCATATTGTAGTGGAATAATGAAATACAAAATATGTTTAAGGTTGATTAAAATATTAAAGTAAATTTAGATATGAAAGTATCTTCACTGTATAAATGCTCAATAGGACTTGGTACTAAAAAAAAGTGTGAATAAAAGACAAATGTAGAAAATTTTGAGGCTTCAAGCATTGACTTATATAACAAAAGCATAAAACCTGTTTGGATTTGCTTTTCAAATTGACTATCAATATAACCCAATTTCATTGGGTTGTATCAATATAAATATTATTACACTATTAGTTGAACTTTTAAAACAATAGCCATTAATGTCAGTCAGTTGAAGGACAGGGAAACAGGATTGGGTGGAGTATGAGCGCTGCTATTTATCAACCTTGTGCTCCTCACAAATACCCTCAACACTTAATGTTACAGAACTCACCCTCTCCACCCTTCAGGCTAATTCTTGTCACTTGTGCTCCCCAAGGATAGTTTGGGATCAATCACTAAAAAGGGTTGTACATATTTAGACAGTCAGAATGTGGCGGGAAATATTCAGATTGCCTTCCCTTCCCTCCTCCTCCCTTCCTTTCCTTTTCTTTTCTTTTTTTTTTCCTTCCTGCCTCTTCATCACTTTTCCCTCAAAAGCATTAATGTTAGATTATTTTTTTTCTTCCAGATGAAAGTGTTTGATACTAGACTTCCTGATTTGAAATGAAAAATTTCCTAATTTTACCCATGGAAAATTTCCTGATTTCTACCCCTCCCACCAATATTTTGATCGAGATCCTACACTCCTTCGTTTCTCACCTAGAGTCAGTTCAGCGTGCCAAATTTCTAGCAGAGAAGAGCGGAGATGGGTTAGAGACAGGGATGAAGCTGAGTTACCTTGCTGTTGGGGTGGGAGGAGAGGAAGGCAGAAGCACAGGTGTGGCTTTACTACAGGCTTGCACTGGTTTCAGGTGCTGGATTGTGGAAAATAATACGTGCTTTACATTACGGGGAGCCCTGGTGGCACAGTGGTTAAGAGCTCGGTTGCAAACCGAAAGGTCGGCAGTTCGAATCCACCAGCCGCTCCCTGGAAACTCTGTGGGGCAGTTCTACTCTGTTCTATAGGGTCACTATAAGTCAGAATAGACACAACAGCAATGGGTTTGGTTTTGGGTTTACATTATGGTACTTCATCTTTCTTTTTTTTTAAATTAACCCACTGTCTCTCTACTCTTAGGGAAGAATTAGTCTCTGTCTTGTCAAGTCTGTATAATTGCTCCTAATTAGTAATGCATGAATTGGAAATAAGCTAATTAAATTTAGAAAGTTTGATTTCAGTCTTCCAAATATTGGCAGTCTCCATAGCTCATTTGGCCTATTGCTTTACTTATGACTTTTCTTTTATAGTACTAAACCTTTTAGTTTAGTCAAAATGTGGCCAATTTATGAAAACCAAATAAAATCACCCCCAAATAGTAGCTCATTTGATGTTTGGATGATGAAACTAATAGATCATTGACTGAATTTTTTATTAAATTTTTACACATACAGGTTCATTACAGCTGAAGCATTTGATGATATTTGCAATAACTGGCTTGCATCATACCATTTCACTGCCCAGGACATTTAAATATTCCTTTGATATGATTTGTCAATTTGGTTTACAGATTAACTCAAAAGATATGAAGACAAGCACACTCATAAACACATAAATGATCCAATAAACGGGCAACAAAAAAGTCCTACTGAGCTAGGCAAAAGCATTATTTCCCCCTTGTTGAAGGTATCAGCATATGCTATATCTTATGGTGCACAAGTGAACTCATTAAATATTATGAAATGTACAGCAGGCCGGGAAGCTCTAACTAGCTAGTCAAAGTCACTCATACCTGTGTGTTCGTATTTATGTCGCAGAAGGGAACTGCTTTTCTGGAATGTCTTGTCACATAAGTCACATGCATACATGCCACTCTCTGTCTTCTTGATCTTCTTTCGAGACAGACAGGAATCGGAGTCTGTCATGTCATCTAGGCCTGACATGTAGTCTTGTGTTCCATCAAGCAATTCTCCCTGTGATATAATCACATAGTTCAACACAGTCTCTTCCCTTTGTGTTTACACCAAACAACCTTGCCTAGGCTGACATTTTTTTGGAGAACCTCAAAAGTTGACTGCTACTAATAGATCTAGTTTTTTAAAATTAATATTCTCCATGAACAATATATGGGATCTCACACTTCAACAAAAATATAAACCTTGTCTGCCCTAGATGGTAAAACTGTTTTTCAAGAAAATAGTCAACTCTAAAGGTGAGAAAAATATACATTTTCCTAAAATCCTCTGTTTTCTTTATACCAGGGAATATCCACGAGTGAAAATCAAAGATCTAAATTTGTGTATTTTTCAGTGTGCTTAACTTTAGAAATGATCTGTAGCTGTAGAAACCTCATTTTAATTGAATTTTATATTTAGGTACAAAATGTTATTATTATGCAATCTATTTAAATGTATGTCTACCAACTGAAGGCCTCGAGCTATATTTTTATATTTAATTTTCTAATTTGAAATAGGGAATATTAATAACACTTTTTATCAATGTTCTATCTATGTTAAAACAGCCTTCAGCATTAAGCAATAATGAATGTGGATCAGTAAATTATTAAATTTCTTGATATTTATTTTGTCTTGATCCAAAGGAGTGCAAACTTGTGTGATAACATATATTTCCATTTGCTAGCCCACTGTTCAGTTTTCTTAGACTACGTTTGCACTAATTAATATTAGAGAAGATTAAATAGGCTTAAATACATTTACAAAGAGGGCAGATGTACTGTAAATTGGAATACTGGAACATCTGTTACTGAGGTGTACTGCTACTTATGCTCCTATTTTGCAAACGGATTATGCTGTATAATGTTAAACATACCTGTATTTTGTATTTGAAAAACCATACGTTATTTATTAGTTTGAAAATTACAAAAGAAGTCATGTGGAATGCACAAAATATTTTTTAAACACTTTTTTAAAAATATACTGTTTTAAACAAAATATATTACATTAATGTATATTTATATATCATATCAAATTTATATATGTATAAATCGTGAACATCTGTAGAGGTGTGTGACTATTACAAACTTTAGTTTTTCAGTGTCTACATAAGTCCCACCAAGTGTTATCAATATACAACTCTAAAAGCTGATGAATCAATCTAAATGTTATCTCAAAATAAATATTGATTTCTTTATCTTTTTTTAAAGCAAATGTGCTTACATAGAACAACATTTCATTCTTTCCTCCATTTATTTTTCTAGCTTACTCGGCTTTAAGTTCAAGTTAAAATAAACTCTTCTACATTTCTGCTGAAAAATAGCACTTGATTTTTTTCACTACTGTTTTTTTTTTTTGGTGCATGCCCATAAGCTCTATAATTTTCATCTCCTCTATTCAGAGCAAAACGATATGTCTCATTACCTGAAATCCTTGTTTCCGCTGGTACTTTCTCCTTTGCTGCATTTCAGCAAAAGTAGCTGCTCCAGTTGGGTAGGTATAGGCCATATGTGGTAGGAAGCTCATCTGATCCAGTCCTGGGTATGGTCGTAGCCCAGGGATACTGGTCTGGACTGGTGGCATGAAAGTGGCAGGGGGAAATGCGCTTTGTGGTGGAAGGGCTGTGTATAAAGGTTTGGCACTAAATGGATTCATGCCAAACACTGGGTTAGTGCTTTTGTTGTCCATATTATTTGAATTTGAAAACTCCTTCTTGATGAAAGTCAAGTTTAGCGGCTCATCTGAATTTTCGGATGATGAAGAAATACTGTTATGGTCTAAACTGATACTACTAGCTTTTGTTTTGTTCTTTGTGGCTATAATACTTTTGGGTTCTTTCATTTGTTTTGGTAATGACAAGTCCAAAGGCTCAGCCTGAAGCTCCTCAGAAGAGAAGCTGTTTGGAGTGTAAGAACTACTGTGGGAGTTTTTAGAAGATGTGGAGGAAAGATTTAAGGGAGAAGGAGTATTACTCCTTGAGTGGTCCAATTTTTCAACTGGTTTAATATTGGTGAAGTGGGAAGGTTTTGTTAGCCTGAGAGGAGGATCACAATTTGTAACACTGTTATGGAGTTCTGCTATAGATGGTGATGTTATGGAGTCCATAGGTTTTACGGGAGACCTGGGTAATAAAGAGTCTTTTGTGGGAGGGTTATTGTTGGGAGCTAACAGCTTGGAGTTCCTTTCCAGTGATGGTGACCTGGAATTTGAATACTGGTAGACTTTTCGTTGCTCAAACCATTCCTTCACAAATTCCTGAGGAAGGCCCACAGCAATGGAAATTTTCAGCAGTTCATCAGAATTGGGCTCCATGTTCATAGCATAATATGCTTTAAGTACAGACATGTGGTCCTTGTATGGGTTGATGGGGCTTGTCATTCCTTTCTCAGAAAGTACAGATGACAAGAGGAGGGCTTTATTATCAACAAAAACTCCGGCTTTGTTGGGGACTATGTTTTCATGAGGTTGCAGGACTGCCTTGATCTCTTCATTCATCTTACAAAGGTAACGTTCATGCTGATGCAACGGAATGGGGCCAGGAAAACTTTCTTTGCAGAACTGGCATGAAAATGGAGTGGCTATGTTATGGTTCTCAATCATTTTATCGTCGGTGACCAAATCTATTAAAGTACGTAGCTTCTCTTTCTTTATATTACTTATCTGTCTCCTTGAGTCAGTAGTCAAGCTCTGGAGGCAAGCTTTGGCTTCATTGACCTTTTCTAATGTATAGTCAATAATACTTTTAGTGGCACCATTATGACTCACTACTGGAAGACCTACAGGTGGAATATTAGGAGAAGTAACTACTTGTTCCTCAGGTTGAGAGCATGGATCCTTCATGTGATAACCTTTCAACTTTGAAATTTCTTCAGCCTTGCAGTCCATTTTTTGCCTGGAAACCGTATTGTCCACAATCTGTAGAACCTTTTGTACCTCGCTTAAATTACTGTTCATTGTGGGAAATCCAAGTAAAGGGGCTTCCATCCCTACACCTAAGTGCTGCATTGGACTTTGAGCAGATGGATGAACTCCTAGAGGGCTGGTTGCTCCAAGTCCACCATTCATAAAGGGACTAGTGCCACTAAACCCGTGTGTGGCCATAAGAACTTTATAGTCATTGAAGTCTAGTGGTTCTGTTTTAATTTTAAGTAAGCCTGTTTGTTCAGACATACTAAGTGGTTTTCCATTCTCCAATTTGTTTCTTAACTGGGTAATGGCTGAATTAGTAGGAGAAGAAGAAACAGAATTAGGGGAAGAACCCGTCTTGATATTGTTTCTCATTCGGCCATTTACAGAGATTAAACCAATACATTTCTTGCTGCTGATGTGCGAACTGTAGGAACCAGAATGGGAGAAACGTTTCTTGCAATTTGGGCACTCGTATGGTTTTTCACCTAAAATGATAATTAGAATTAACATTACATTTCTTTGTTTAGGAAACAATTACATTTGTCTATCACGACAAGAATCTGTGAAACTAAAATGAAGGGAACACAATGGGGCACCTCTACAATCAAGGTGCTTAGATTAGAATTATTTGACCATAACTGTTTCTGGGCTTTATCTACCCGGCGAGGACATAATTCAAGATGTTAGCAGTGGGAGGTGAGGACTATCTATGCCTTTTTCAGCCAAGATCCCAAATCTTGTCTTGCCATCGGCAGCCTCCCATTTAAACAGAGTGTCAGATTAATGTGTGGTCAATAGCACAATAAAGATGTCACAGTATTTAAAGGGAAGTGTAGCCATGTCTTTAATCAACTCTGTGTAGATTCCATTGATTCTACCAATCCAACTAGTCCTTTGAATAGCATCCAATTTGGTAATAAAATGCTTGGCAGAGCTATCAAACTAGTTATAAAGAAGAAGTCTCAGTGGTAGAATGTTTGTTCTGTAATATGTAGCTTTCAGAAATCAAGGGATGTTTATCATACACACGCTCCTATCCAAAATTCTTCAACTTTTTCTTTCATGGTTAGGTACCAAAAATGACTTTCCTTCAGAATTTGCCGGTTGAGTTTCTTTAGATCAAAAATGCTTAATCTGTAGGAGAGTTTTTAAAGGGAGACACAAGGAGCCTCTCTAGGTTTGATAATAAATCAAAGCATTTGTAGTTTTTAAGAAGTGGAAGCATTCCTTCTTTTTGTAAGATAGAGCTATTGGTGGTACCATAAATCTCATGAGGACACATCAGGTACACAGAGTTTATGAGATAAATTGGAAGCTCCAAAAAGCTACAAACAGAACTGTGTAAATTTTAAACACTCTTTAAAAACTGCTGTAATTAAACAAGATGCAAATGCAAACACCAGCACCTCTGCTACTCACCACTGTGAATTCGCAGGTGTTCTTTCAGATGGTGTTTATATTTGAAGGCCTTGCCGCACTCCGTGCATTTGAACTTGCGATTACCTGCTCCTTGGGTCAGCATTTGGTGCTATAAAAGGAAAAATACTAACATCAGTTTCGTGCAGGAGGAACAAAGAAAATTTGTTACAAATATTTGAAACAGCCCCTATTTCTCAGTCAGGCCAAAAGGTCTGAATGCGTGTTTATTTATCTGCCCCGTCTTTCAGAGTTGTAATAAAAGTGATAATGTTGGCAATAAAATTGGAACAAATTAAAAAAAAAAAAAAGTGCTTTCACATGTGCAGACAACACTTGCTTTAGAATTATTTCTGGAGTCTCTTTTCCAAAATGTTTCTTTGAGCCTTTGGAGATGAGAAAGTGTAATTGTAAAGATGTTTGTGGTTCTTTGTGTTTACTGCAACATTTAAAATCTGAAGATTCCCCTGACATCATGCACCTATTTTGTCAAGGAGAAAATAAATATTTTCATGAAAATTCTAAATACTCTCCAAAAAGCCCACACAGTATAACTAATTTTATGAAAACGTTTGTATAGGTTAAAAGTATAATTTATACAGAGGCAATTCTAAATTTAAAGAATTAAAAAAAAAAAAAAAACCTCCACAAACCCAAAACAAGCAAAAAAACTCGACTGTAAGTATTTTATTACATAATAAGCATGTTTAAACATCCCATTCACTGTGCTAGTACCAAATGTAAAGCCTGCTTTTCCTGAGGTGTTACATATCAGATTTGATTCATTATCAAATGTAAGGGACATCTTGGGTGATAGCTGCTTGAGCAGTTTTATCACAGGCCAGTAGGAAAAGACTTCAACGACTTTTCGTTTTCCTTTTTAGTAGTGTGCTAGGGAGTGGGGACAAAAAAGAGGAAAAAAAAGTTGGCTGAAAAGACGAGTTAAAAGCAGCAAAGATATAATCAAATACAGCTGATCTTTTTGAACAAGGGGGTGAAAAACCAGTGAGACTTAGAATTCTGGAAAAGAAAAAAAAAAAACAGTCATCCACTCTGGATGCTGAAGGTAGGAGGTCAGCCTTTTTCAAGCAGCAGTGACACAAAAGCCTTTTGCAAAAAGACAGCACAGAAACGGTATGACAACTGCTAGGGTGTGCTGAATCTTCCCACATTCCTAGTGAGACAGATGGTGTTACATGGGACACAGGGAGGTTTGTTCAAACAGCAGCAACCTTCAAAGATCAAGCGGAGCCCAGCCCGCCGAGCTCCATTGAGGGACCAGCGCTCATATGTTGCTGAGTTGCATAAACAAACAGCAACAGCTGCTTTGTCTCCCCCCACAGCCCTCAGAGGACTACTATAAACTTTAGTTGTGCCACTGTTAATATGATACAATCATTTTAATTTACTAATTGTAAATGCCATGAGCAAATGAGGGGACTTTTCAACACCAAAGCTACCATTCATAATGCGCCAACACAATCACACTTCTGCATGTGAAATTTAAAGCAGTTATGCTAGATAAATTTCTAGGCACCTTTTTTTTTTTTTTCCTAGAGTTTTTGTGCATATGAGCAAGGGGAGATAAAGTGTTAACATAAGTGTAACTATGCAAGCATTTCGTTTTAGTAACTGAACTTTGAAGCAAACATTCAGGTGACAAGCCCAATCAAATGGAATGATTTACATGAGCTGTTCTCTTAAAATAGTACAATTCCATAATTTAGTATTACCACCATTGTTTGTTTGCTTATACTTATTTTCCTTATTCCAAGAAAATAAAACCCATAAGGAAGAAAAAAAAAGAATTTTATATAGAAAATCCTGTTCAATAATTTTAAAAACAGGTATGGTGTCAAGGCTTATATAGGGTGATGTCAGGTCTATAGTGCCAGTTACTTTGACTTAAGGCACACCATTTCTGTTACCATCCCAACACATCATAATGTCCGTTTGCAGAGTCAGTTCTCCCAGGAAGATAGAAACAGCAGTTTTGCTAAAACATTTAAGGGGCACTATGAATCAATCTCATTCAGTTTTTTTAAGGATTTCAGAAACTGTTTACCTATCCAAGATACAGTTTTTATTTTTAAGATGAGTGAACCAAAGGAAGTAGAGCAATTTTAGCATTTAGCTTCAAATATGCATATAAAGAAGGAATCATTTTTAATGTACATCCAACATTTTAGTATTAATCCAGTTTATGATCTATATGTACCTATATACACGTACATATGCCTTTTCAAATTGCTTTAAAACAATTAGATTTCATATACTAGTAGCAGCAGCTTGTAAAAATAACTATAAGTAATTGAAGGTGTTGTATGAGAAATGACAGAAACATACCCTTCTTTTACTATGACTTGGATGCTATATGAAAACAATGTCTAAAACTAGGTAAAAAATGGAATTAAAATTGCTGAGATGTTTAATAATGTATAATTAAAATGCTACAATTTCATTCACTTTCTGTGGAACATAAAAATGAAACTAAAGTTAAAGTGCAAATAAAATTTCTAAATTAGAAATTAACACACTCATTCGATCGTGAACGTAAGACTATTAAATCATATTAGAAGAGACCATCAAAAAATCATTTAGACCTCAATTAAAGCTATTACCATTAAAAGATCTGCATCTTCAAAATGCCATGAAAAATTAATAATGATTGCCAATCAAAGCAATATCGTTTCTCTAAGGGGTTATTCTAGAAAGCAATCACTTAAAACCAGCCCCCCACCTGATCTGTCCCTGGCTTGTGCGTCAACATATGCCGTTCGAGCTGGGTGCGATAGGCAAACGTGTAGCTACAAAGAGGGCAAGAAAAGTTCTCTTCATTCTTCTCGTGGCGGTACTTGATGTGCTCCTTCAGTGATGTCAAGCGCTTGTAGCCCCGGTCGCAGTAGGGGCAGGTCAGCAGTTGGGCAAAAGCATCTGGAGTTCCAGGTGGCAGGTCTATAGCCGAGAGACGAGAGAGAGAGAAGCAGGCCAAAAGGTCAGTAAATCAATGGCAGCTAATGGGCTGACTGCCCGGGATGATATGACAGGAATCACTGCAGTCTGCTCCACGAGAGTGCCATCATTGCACTCGGCCTCCGCTCACACCCGTCCCCTTGCACACCCAGGACGGACATGTAGGAATCAGTTCACACTCTGCTGGAAGATTAATTAATTACTTGAGCTTTTTGGGGGAAATTCAAACAGCTGATAAATGAGGAGATTCTCTTTAGATGACTCACAGTTTGCATTAAACCTTTAGTCACATATTACTCAGGAAGTCATAGTGTGGGGGAGACTTTCAGGTGCTAGTAAAGAAGAACAAAAGGTTAGGGTCAGTATTTCTAAACTTTTTTTCTTCCTCAAGAGTGAAATATTTCAGAAAGATAGGAATACATTTAGATATTTTTATCTCTTAGAAATAGGCTCTAATTGTACTTGTTCTTTATTGGATGTACAAATGACACAAATTTGCTGACAAAAAAATTCACAATACCCTAAAATTACAGTTCTAATCTTTGCTCATGAAATTCCATGCCTCTGCAGCTGTTCTTCAAATTTTAAGGTAAACACCCAGGCATGTAGTGCATTTGTAATTGTAACAGCTGCAGAGGTCAGTGTAATGGCTAAAAATGAATTACAGCCTCACCATTTTCTTCTTGCCCATTGGCCTCTGGAGTTCCAAGGCGAGACAGTTCCTCGGGGGCTTCTGGGTAAATAATGGCTGTGTCGCTGCGCTGAAGGTACTCCTCGATGCTAACTGCATGGCCATCGCGTTCCTCCAGTTTTCTTTTGGCAAAGTATTCTTCAAAGTCTGAGGTGCAATTTGCATTCTTAACTGAAATCATAAGAAGAGAAGAACCGTTTTTTCAGGGCCTTCTCTGTAGGAGCCCAAGTCAATTGACATTGTTGTTAGTAAGAAATGCTGACTTGCAATAAGACTACAAATACCTGGTTTATTTGTAACAAGTGTCACAGATGACCAGTTATTGATTAAATGCTTATTCTGGGCCGTGGTAATATGCAAAGAAAAGAGGACACTTTGCTTTAAGGTAAATATCTATTGCTGTCGAGTTGGTTCTGACTCATAGCAACCTTATAGGCGCGTTTTATTTATTTCTTCCTGGACTATTAATCTGCATAACTCACAAAGAATGAAATAGATTTTTAAAAAATTTTAGTGAAAATTTAAAAAACAGAACTAAATTCTAACGTCCATATATATGAGAAGTAATATAAATGCAAAGCTACTTTAATAACCCATATAAAACTTCCTTTTCCTTTAAAAAATGTATATTTAATTGTTTTATTGTCCACTAACTTAACGTTCCTAACCACAGACACATCCTGTTGCTAAATATATGCTTTTAAACCTCTACCCTCTCAGAATCACAGATAGCCTGGAATATATTGCCTGAGACAGATGCTAGAGGACAGATAGTCCTAGAGATGCTAATGTGACTTTATTAAAAAATCATAGACTCTAAAATATATAGAAAACTTCAACAACTCAACAAAAAAAGACAAACAATCCAATCGAAAAATGGACTAAGGAGATGAACAGGCACTTCACCAAGGAAGACATTCAGGTGGCCAATAAATACATGAAAAGATGCTCACGATCATTAGCTGTTAGAGAGATGCAAATCAAAACTACAATGAGACACCGTCTCATCCCTGCAAAGATGGCACTGATCAAAAAACAAAACAGAAAACAACAAATGCTGGCGAGGTTGTAGGGAGATTAGAACTCCTATACATTGCTCATGGGATTGTAAAATGGTACAAACTATGGAAAATGGTATGACGCTTCCTCAAAAAAGTCAGAAATAGAAATACCTTATGATCTAGCAATCTCACTCCCAGGTGTATCTCCAAGAGATATAAGAGCAGTGACATGAATAGACATACGCACACCTATGTTCACTGTAGCATTATTCACAATAGCAGAAAGATGGAAACAACCTAAGTGCCCATCAGTGGATGAATGGATAAACAAACTGTGGTACATACAATGGAATGCTATGCAATTATAAATAATGAGAAGTCTGCAAAACATAACATGAATGAATCTGGAGAAATTACACTGAGTGAAATAAGTCAATCACAAAAGGACAAATGTTGTATGGTCCCATTATTATAAAAATTCAAGAATAGATACACACAAAGAAAGCAACGTTCTTAATGGTTACCAGGGATGGGAGGGAGAAGGAGGGGAAAACACTTTCTAGATAGTGGACATTTCCTATTTTTGGTGATGAGAAAGGCAATGCCAAATATGAGTGAAGTCAGCACAACCTGACCAAGGTGAATAAAGATACTAAGAAGTACATAAGAAAAAGGCACAATTTCAGTAAATGCTATAACATATACAATTTTGCAACAACAGAAACGTGTGGTTATGTAGGTAGATATGTACGCATACATGTGTATAGGAAGACGTGAGTAAAGGCATGTGCATGTATAGGTGTATCTGTAGGCATATGTATATAAGCATTTGTGTGTGCTACATATATATCATATATATAACAAAGCACACGGGGCACAGTTATGGAGGCTTCCTAGACATATCAAAACAACTTGTGGGATTGGTTTACTGGGTTAAAAGGCTTAGGACCATAGTCTCGGGGGACAACTTAGTCAATTGGCATAACATAGTTTACAAAGATAATGCTCTACATCCTAGTTTAGTGAGTAGTGTCTGGGTCTTAAAAGTTTGCAAGCAGCCATCTAAGATATAGCTATTGGTCTCTACTTGTATGGAGCAAAACAGAATGAAGGAAACCAAAGGCTCAAAGAAGAAACTAGTCCGCAGGACTCATAGCCCACACGAACCACAGCACCTTCTAACCTGAGACCAGAAGAACTAGATGGTGCCTGGCTACCACTACCAACCATTCTAACCAGGGACACAATAGAAGGTCCCAGATAGAATGAGACAAAAATGTAGAACAAAACTCAAATTCTAAAAAAAAAAAAAAAAAAAAACCAGACCTACTCGATTAATAGAGACTAGAGGAACGCCTGAGACTATTGCCCTAAGATAATCTTTGAACTTGGAACTGAAGCTATTTCTGTAGGTCACCTTTCAGCTAAATAATAGATTGGCTTATAAAATAAACAGTATCACCCATGAGTAATGTGCCCCTTAAACAATCAACTATATAAGACCAAATGGTCAACATTTACCCAAAAGCAAAGATGAGAAGTCAAGGAAGGGAAGGGAAGTTAGATCAATGGAAACAGAACGAACAGAATGTAAATAATGAGAATGCTGACACACTGTGAAAATTGTAACCAATGTCATGGAACAATTTGTATAAAAATTTTTAAATGGGAACCTAATTTGCTGTGTAAGCTTTCTCCTAAAACACAATAAAATATTATTTTAAAAAATCGTGGAATGTGGCAGCTTATGTTGATCATTTCACTGTTTAGCTCAGTATTTTAAAGATGCTAACAATTAAGCTCACAGCTGATAGAAATAAAAAGTTTAACAGAGGTAACAAGAAACTGGCTATACTGCTATGTGATTTTGATGTGACTTTAACTTTTGTAATTATGACTATTCTCATGAATTATGACTATTCTCATTTTGGCAACTTGTGTCATACGAGTTTGTATATTGGGAACGTTAGATGTATTTCTGAAATAAGCTATTGGCTTAAACATCTTTTAAAATATTTTATGCATAAGACAGTTGGGAGAGTAACTTACATTTTTCTCTACCGCGGGTAGGTGAAAAAAAAGTCCTTTGCTAGTAGAAATAATGGTGGGGTCCTACTTTCACAGTTTATGAGAGCAGTAAACCTTGGTTCCACTATACACAGTCATGCACCGCATAACGTCCATTCGGGCAATGTCTGACCGAATATACGTCCATGGTCTCAAGGTTATAATAGAGTTAGAAATCCCCATCAGAGAACGGGATGTACCGGATGTAACGAATGCAACAGCTTCCCACACGCAATACGTGTATCTCGTGTCTGTCGTATACCGGCAGCCCTCGGGTTGCAAACGAGATCTGTCCCTAAGTCTGTCTTTAGGTCGATTTTGCAGGTAAGTTGGAACAGGTACCTACAGTCCTTTATTTAGAGTCGGTTAATAAAATGTCTTATTATATAGTATATATTTTACCTTGCTAGGCATACAAAACACTTAAGAAACATTCCAAAATATGTAATGTTTTCATGAGCATCACAAAGTAATGTGTGTGTTCATTATTACAAACCATTGTATGTATTTAACTCAAATTGCAGGCAGTCTGTTCTTAAGTACAAATTGTCCATGAGTCAGATGGTCAAAACCCAGGGACTGCCTGTAATATGGTGTTTGCACAACGTCCAAATCATGTTATGTCCTGTATCACAGAACATATAGTGAATGTTAAGCAATGCATGACTGTATTCTTACCATATCTTTTCTGCCATAAAAGATATTACAGTATTGGCATTCTAATTCTACTTGGCTAATTGTGGCAGGGTGGTATTTGAGCAAGTCAGTCCATTTTTCTTTTTGGCTGTCATTGTTACGAATTTGTGGACTACAGATGAGAAGAACAGAAATTGGGACCATTATTTCAACAATTATTATTGAATACCTGGTATATGATAGGCACCATGTCTTGCTCTGGTAAGCAAAAAATACAAATAAACAAAAACCAAAAAAAAGATCTAGTCTCATCCTTCAGGTTACCATGAGAGAGATCAATGCAATGGATATTATCTCAGAAATATGTCATTACAAACTCGAATAAGTGTTACGAAAGAAAGTTATATGGTGGCATGAAAGAAGTAATGGGGGGACCTGCTGGAGTCTAAAAGACCAAGGAGGCCTTAATTGAGGAAGCATGAAGTTAAATAATTTTAGAAGCTAGGGAAGAGCAGCATGTGCAAAGACGTCACTGGAAGGAGCACAGTACATTTCAGGATCTAAAAGGATAGTGCTTGGGTGCAGAAAGTGAAAGAGCAATACGATGTAAGGGTGGAGGGCCAGGCAGGGATCAGACTATGTACAGTGCAATCACCATGTGAGGACCGAGGTCTCTATTCTAAGAGAAACATGAAGCCATTGAAGAGGATTAAGCAAGGAGGATGGTTGGGTGAAATTATGAAATTATTTTTACTTTTAAAAGGTAACTAGCTACAAGAGTAGAGCAGGGACTGGAGGGAGCGAAAAGTTGAGTCCGGGAGACCAGTTAGGAGGCCCTTGCCATGGGTCAGGCAAAAAGCTTACCCCAAATTGGTGATGAAGATAAAGAGAAGTGGCTGGGTCTGAGAGATACTTAAGAAGTAAAATCACTAGATTTGGGGGAGGATTGGATGTGCCGAGGAAGAAGATGCTAAGATCCTCCCTTGGATTCAGGTTTTCAGAATCTGATGGATGTTAGGTAACATTCACCAAAGCAGGGAACACTGGAATTCTAAAAAGATTTGAAACTGTGAACAAGTCCATTGGATCAAATAAAAGGAAACTGGGGAGAATTACACTTTGTAGACTATTAACCTAAGTGCTAACAATCTTGAATGAATGCTGTGAACTCAAACCTTTCTCTTTTGTCATTCCAGCTTCTGTTAAGTTTAACAAGAACAACAGTCTGATTCCAAGACCTGTATTTCTCCCCAAAACAGGTTTGAAATGTGCAATAGTGGATTAAGCTTTTATACATTATCTTGAAAATTTGCTTAAGTCTTTTCTTAAATGGACTTAATAGAAGAATATGGACAACTGGTTCAGATCTCTTTTCCATGGGTATACTCACAGTGCCATGGATGCTTCCCAAAGGATAGTAATTGGTGGTGACTGTGATGATGTCATTTAACTTGCATCATTAAGTCACTAGGGAGTATGTAGGAACTGCCAACCTGCACAAACTATGTGTTCATTCTTTTGGACTGTCAAAATGACTTTGGATCTATCAAAAAATCATTATTTATTTTTAATGACAAAGATAGATAAAGGGGACAAAATGGTGGATCCAAGATGAAGCATTGTTTAGCAACTCAACTGATTTTACCAGTGACGGCCTTCTTTTTCAGCACTATGGCAGAAGAAACTAACGTAACAGCTCCCTTTTGAATCGGACTTCTCAAATGCTGTCAAACGTTTAGGCCATGATTTATTTTAGCTTTTTGAGAACAGTGTTCCATTTGATGACCTTAGAGTAACCTAGTAAACATGGATGGATATACATTTACTATCCTAATTTTATCTTGATATTTCAGCAACTATTTGAATTATCTGGCTATCTTTGCATGAATTTTCATTTGCATATGAATGTTTCCATCAGAAATGTAATCAAATGCAAATTCAATTGGATTTGCATTAATAGCCTTTTGGCTTAAAAGGAAGGAAAATTCTGATTTTTCTGGATAGGCAAACAAAACTGCATCTAGATGCACTCCTGGTGTTCAGAGAGGCAATTCACTTGCTAGGTCAAATTTGGTCATGCTAGATTTCTATATGAAGTGTCATGGGGACAGCGGACATCAAGTCATGTGCTCTCTTTAAAGCAACAGAAGTTTCTTGATCATCTTTGTTTTTAAGGTATTGAGAACACTGCCTAGACATTAGTAGGCTCTCAACAAACATTTATGGAATGGATGTGGAATAAATTATGTCCTTAACACTAATCTTGGTATAGAGGTCTTCTAGTAAAAGGACGAATAAGATAAAATACCTACAATTGAGCTAGGGGCTCAGACCTAATATTCAGGCAGTTGGAGAACAATTATATAATGAACTGTGCAATGGTGATCATACATATATGCAAGATTTTCACAGGGTTCAGATGAGTATTTAAAAAGGTTTCATGAAGACTGTGGCACTCCATCATTTAAATCTGTTTGTTCCATCAGAATTTTTTCATGTGGTATAGTTATACTGTTGGTTATATAGCTCAGTATATCTAGAGTCACTTATGTGGACTAACGTTGGAACCTTCCATGAGCTAGGTAGAAAGTATGATTTTTTCCTGCATCAGTTGGTGGGGATTTTGTTGTTAGGTGCCGGCGAGTTGGTTCCGACTCATAGTGACCCCATGTACAACAGCATGGAATACTGCCACGTCCTGCACCATCCTCACAATCGTTGTTATACTTGAGCCCATTGTTGCAGCCACTGTGTCAATCCATCTCACTGAAGGTCTTTCTCTTTTTCGCTGACTTTCTACTTTACCAAGCGTGATGTCCTTCTCCAGGGACTGGTCCCTCCTGATAACATGTCCAAAGTACGTGAGATGAAGTCTCGCCATCCTGGCTTCTAATGAGTCTGTCTGTACTTCTTCCAAGACAGTTGCCATGGACATAATGTGTTTTTTCCCTGGGGGTTCTATGGGTAATAGTAACATACTTTTTTCAGCTTAGCATCACAGCGGTCTCCTTTGCCTGAGAAATGCTCCCCATTCCTCTATCCTCAAGCCTCATGGTAACCAAGGGAGCTGCCTTGTTATTGCATGATCCTGCTTCCCCTAGTCACAGTTGATTCATCTGCACCTGAAGTGAGCCAATCTTAGTCCTCCATTCTCCAGGCCAAGTAGTTGATTGGTGCAAGGGTAACCAATGGATTCCTTCCCTATGACTGTAGGGCTTTGTTCCAAAGAGAGGATCAAGGCAGATTTCTTTTTGTTTTGTCTTTTGAGTGACTGTAGCTATAAGGTATAGCACTAAGCAACTGTTGTTTGTCATCTAGAGAAAGAAGATTTATGAAGAGAGAGAATGAATCAGACACACCGAGAAAAGCAGAGACAAGATGGCCCATCCTGAGAGTGCATTTCTAGCTCTACTTGTTCCTGAGGCTGAGCTGCATCCCTGCCCTTCCGCTGGCTTTGTTGTCAACCCTTCTTAGATTCTGTGAGCCAAAAAATTTCCTTTTCTACTTTAGTTAACTTGAGTTGTGTTTCATACAACTTGCAACCCAAAATCACCCTAATTGATACAGTACTAGAAACAATGATTGGATTACGTATTGGTTACTCTCAAAATTGCCAGGAAGGATGAAGGTTTTGATTCCATTTGGAAGTTTGTATTTTTGATCTTTACACAGATTTTGTAATACTGTATAGTGGACACAAGAATGAGGTAGAAATTTTGCTAGAAAGAGAATTCCCCACTGCATTTTTCTAGCGTAAAGTCAGCCTCGTTTTCCTTCTTTCTGTAATCCTCTTCATTCCCTGGTCTCCTTGGGAGAACTGCCAAAACACACTGACAGAGGATATCTGCCTGGTATATATGATCAAACCATAACAAAAATTCACAAGAAACTTCAAGGAATTTATTTCCATACCTTCTCCAGAGATTCTGCATTTAGTCCTAAAATTTACCCTAATATCTTGCAAATATCTCAGCCTTCCCTAAGGTCAGGTGAATTTTTCTCTATCCAAAAAAAGGAAAAAAAGAATTCCATTAATTAAAGATCTTTCCTTATTGTCACATCTATTTTAATATTGTTAGGTCCCTTCAAGTCAGAAAAGCCTAAATTTTCTTCTAAATATATTGAGCTTACTAATGTTTTTAATAATGATATGTTCATACATATCTTTATGTCTATTTTAGATAGATTTTTTTGGTGACACTTTTTGGTAGATATTGACAAATGTCAGTATGGACTGACTTTAAAAATTACTGCCCCCCCAAAAAAAATTATTGCCTAATAAACAAGCAATGTTAACAGAACTCTAAATAAAAGAGAAATATTGCTCCCCAAATCAGCCTCCATAATCTAGTTGCTTTAGGATACTTTCCCAAAGACACTTAAAAGTGGTTTTTACTTAGTGTTCACAGTAGATAAATTACAATGAGACCCCAGTACTTATTCCTTCTGCTTTTCTGTTTCCTTCTCTTTACTTTTAACCTTTTGCCATTTAGTTTCTGTCTTTGTAACAAGCGTATGTTCACATAGGAATGCATGTACCCTATTATCACTGGTTTAATGCCCAGGATCTTTTTAATTTTCATTTAAAAAATTGAAGAAATATATTTTAATATTATGCTAAGCTATTTAATAAACATCAAAATGGATAAATAATTCTTTTGGAAAAAACATGTCTTGGAGGGTCCAGAAGAGCTAAACCAAGTGTATGTAAAAAACCGAGTAGAATCATGCATCTCTCGTTTTGCTTAATAACTGTTTGAGTGCCTACTAGTGCCAGGCAGTGTGCTTGGGAATGCGGACACAACAACAATGATTAATTATATTTTTTCCTATGCTTGTAAGTCTCATATTTAGAGACACATACATTAGATGCTTGTAATTTTGCGATATCTGGACATATAAATACATGCATATGCGCTCGGCTGCTAACGAAAACATTGGCGGTTAGAACTCATTAGTGGCTCCATGGGAGAAAGACATGGTGGTTGGCTTCTGTAAAGATTTCATCCTTGAAAACCCTATGGGGCAGTTCTACTCTGTCTTATAGGGTTGTTATGAGTCAGAATTGACTCGAGGGCATACACAACAAAACATAAGAGGGTTATATTTATATGTATACTTCCTCTATGTAATGTAGAAATGACATTTAAAAACAAAAAACAAAAAAAAAACCCACTGCCGTCGAGTCAATTCTGACTCATAGTGACCCTACAAGACAGAGTAGAACTTCCCCATATAGTTTCCAAGGAGCAGCTGGTGGATTCGAACCGCTGAACTTTTGGTTAGCAGGCGAATTCTTAACCACTGTGCCATCAGGGTTCCAGAAATGATATATTTATCTATAGTCTGACCTTTAGTCACTTCATTAGGTTCAGGCTAAGAGACCTAAAGAAACTGTCATAAATCTAGGTAACTGTAATTGCAATTTTTTGAAAAATAGTCTCTTTATTAACGATGTCTTAGATGATAAGAAAACATAGAAAGTTATTTTTAATGTAGTCATTTGTGTTGAATTTTTTAGCTTAAAGAGATACATGATCCACAGAAAGCAAAATTTTTTGATGGTTACCAGGGATGGGAGGGAGAGGGAGGGAGAATCAGTTTCTAGATAGTAGACACTTGTTACTTTTAGTGATGGGAAAGATATGGCCAAATATGGGTGAAGTCTGCACAACTTGACCAAGGTAAATAAAGACACTAAAAAGTACACAAGAAAAAGAACAATTTAGGTTGGTGGTATAACATATACAATTTTGCAATAACAGCAAAAACAACCAAAAAATATGTGGGTGGTTACATGGGTAGATAAGGATGCATATATGTGCATAAAATCACATATTTGAAAAAATGCACATGCGTGTAAAGGTGTATCTGTAGGCATATGTATATAAACGTTCGTGTGTGCTACATATAAATCCACATATACAGCAAAGCCCATGGGGGCACAGTTGCAGAGGCTTCCTATCCAAACAACTCATGGAATTTGATAACTGGGTTAGAAGGCTTGGGACCATAGTCTCTGGACAACTTAGTCAATTGGCATAAACATAGTTTACAAAGATAATGCTCTACATCCTAGATGGGTGAGTAACGTCTGGGGTCTTAAAAGCTTGCGAGTGGTCATCTAAGATACAACTTGGTCTCTACTTGTATGGAGCAAAAAGAGAATGAAGGAAATCAAAGGCTCAAAGAAGAACTAATAGCCTTCACAAACCTCAGCCTGCTCTAACCTGAGACCAGTGCCCGGCTACCACTACCGACTGTTCTGACCAGGGACACAGTAGAAGGTCCCAGATAGAATGGGAGAAAAATGTAGAACAAAACTCAAATTCCTCAAAAAGGCCAGAACTACTTGACCGATAGAGGCTAGAGGAACCCCTGAGACTATTGCCCTAAGATAACCTTTGACCTTGGAACTGAAGCTATTTTTGTAGGTCACCTTTCAGCCAAATAATAGATTGTCTTATAAAATAAACAATATCACCCATCAATAATGTGTACCCTTAAATAGTCAACTATATGAAACCAAATGATCAACGTTTACCCAAAAGCAAACATGAGAAGGCGAGGAGGGGAAGGGAAGCTAGATCAGTGGAAACAGAACAAACCGAATAAAAAAAAAAATGAGAATGCTGACACATTGTAAAAATTGTAACCAATTCACGGAACAATTTGTATAAAAAATTTTTAAACGGGAACCTAATTTGCTGTGTAAAGTTCCACCTAAAACACAGTTAAATATTATTTGAAAATGTACAGTGTGGATGGTTGCATAACATGGTGAATGTAATTAATGTCACTGTATTATACACTTAAAAAGGTTATGATGGCAAATGTTTTGTTATATATATTCTACCACCATTAAAAAAAAAAACTAAACAAGAAAAAAAAGAAATAATAAGTACTCAGCATTTGTTGAGGTATATAAATTCTCATGGCTACTTTGTTTAAAGTTAACTAATTAACAGAATATAAGCATTTCATCATTAAAAATGCATGTGTGCGTTTTTGCAGAAGGCTTCCAAAATACATATTGGCACTAGATATCTAAAAGCAACTGTGAGGGAAGAGGATGATCTTTTTCTCATTACACAGCTACATGGGCAGCCCAGCAGAGTCTCTGACTGGTACAGAGGCGTGTATAAAGCCAGGGAAGGGTCGTCAAGAGCAACAGAGTTTTCTTCTCTCTTCTTGGCAATTAGTCCAGCATCTTGGCCAGTCTCTCCATCCCTGCTCTGACATAGCTTTCTCCAGGGAACACATGTTCAGATGCCAATGAGAATTCCCCATGTGTCAGAGCTTTAGGAGAGCTGAAGAATGAAGAGGGGGTGGGAATCTGTAGTACTCTGCAGGATCAAATATATCTCTAAACAGCAGGAAGCAGCCCAGTCAGGGACAGAGTCTAATTTTAAAGTTAGATTTTATATTAAGGGACTGTGAATATCAAAATATAGCAAGTAATCCTTACACAATTTTGACTGCTATGTATTGGTAGAGAATGGTAAAGAGTTCGTGTTTTGCGTTGTTTTTTAATTCCCAAGTTAGATAATATGTATTTATCTTCCATCGCACTGTGTAATCTAAAACTTTGGAATTGGTATATTATCAAAACAATTCTTATAATATTGTATTATATTTTAGGGGGGTTATGAAATAAAGGAGCCCTGGTGGTGCAGTGGATAAGCGCTCTACTGCTAACCGTAAGGTCGGGGGTTTGAACCCCCCAGCCACTCCTTAGGAGAGAGATGTGGCGGTCTGCTCACATCATTTACAGCCTTGGAAACCCTATGGGACAGTTCTACTCTGTCCTACAGGGTCACACAGTTGGAATTGACTCAACAGCAATGGGTTTGGTTTTCTGGTTTATAAAATAAGGAGTTTTGCCAAGCAGTTCAGTGCTCTTTTGTAGAGACACACCACACCTAAAAATAGTTTTCTATTTCTAATAGTTTTCAAAATGTGGTTCCCAGACCAGCAGTATCAGTATTACCTGGGAACTTGTTCCAAAAGTAAATTCTTGGGACGCACTCCAGACCTACTGAATCAGCAATCTGTGTTTTAACAAACCCTTCAGGTGACTCTGATGCATGCCCAGTCTGAAACTCACTACTCCGGGAACTGAATCCTCTACCTCACATGGCTCAAAAAGACACTCAGTAGCGTGGCATTGGGGAATGGTACAGAATTAGTCCGTGTCAGGTAGGATTCATGACTGTCTCAACCGAGTTCATATCTTCCTTCTGAACTTTCCGAACATCATCTGTATATCTCAGCCACTGAACTTATCACATCACATTGTAATCCTGTCTGTGAGCAAATACAGGCATGGATCATGTCTTATTCAGCTTTGTATCACCAGTGATTAGTACAGTGCCTGGCACACAGCTGGTATTCAATAATTGAATGATTAGACCGGGATTCAGGATCTCCGGACCCCTCACAAGGAGCCCTGGTGGTACCGTGGTTAAAGTACTTGGCTGCTAACCAAAAAGTTGGCGGTTCGAACCCACCAGCCACTCTGCAGGAGAAAGATGTGGCAGTCTGCTTCTGTAAAGATTTACAGTCTTGGGAACCCTATGGGGCAGTTCTACTCTGTCTTATAGGGTCGCTATGAGTCAGACTCGACTCGACGGCAGTGGGCTTTAGTTTGGACCCCTCATTTTGGCTCAGCTATTTTATGTTTCTGAATCTCAATTTCCTCATCTGTAAAATGAGCCAGTACCTGCTTTCTGGGGTATCCTCGAAGTTCCAGAATTCTGTAATTTCAGTTGATTAATTCTCTAATCTATTTTTTTATTCACTGGCTAGGCCTAGAGGGTTTTAGCTGTGTTCTTTTCAATTAAAAACTCAAAGCAGCACATACACAGATTAAGGAAAATTATTTTTGAGGTGCTGTGAAACCACAGACAACATCACACAGAAAACAGTGCTTAATAAATATGTGCTGAATGAATGAAGGAGACCCTCAAGAAGCTTGGGATTTTAGTGATTTCTTGTGCGGAGTCTTGCTGTGAAGCGGAGATAGCTGCTCCTAATTGCAAACAAGCTAATAAAACTGCAGCATTCATTAGCCAGGAAGTGACAGGCTCTTCTTAGTGGACACTGATTACAGTCTAAAAATGACCCTCCTGTCTAACCTGCCAAGTGCGACTTCTGTTTTCCTCTCTTCAGAACCTCTCTTTTCCTCTACTTTATTTTTTAAAAACTCATTGTATGAAATTGATTTAAAAATTTAAAAACGGTGATTTGCTTGACAAATATCTGACTGGATGACCAAATTCTTACAAGATATAAAAGTATGACAGTTATGATAAAACTAAAAACCAAACCCACTGCCATCAAGTTGATTTCAACTCATAGAGACCCTATTGGACAGAGTGGAACTGCCCCACAGGGTTTCCAGTGCTGTAAATCCTTATGGAAGCAGACTGCCACATCTTTCTCCTGCAGAGGAGTGGCTAGGTCCTAACCACTGACCTTTCGGTGAGCAGCTGAGTGCTTCAACTACTGTACTACCAGGGCTCCTAAAGATATCACAAGAAGAAAATGATAGGCTTTATAATAGTATGACTCCCTCCTTGTTAAGTATTTAGCTACAAACTGAATTATCTGGTAAACTGATCTTGTACAACTGATTAACACTATACATCCACGCCACTCTTGCTGAGAAATACTTCATGATCAAACTTGTATGGCTTCTGTTACACAGATAAGAAAGCTGGCTAATTTAAAAGTTTTAATTTAAACTCCATGTAAGTTATAAAAGAAACTGGAAGTTATTAAACTAAGAAGATAATAAAGGTACAAAAATTTTTCTTACTCTGTTCTCCACTTTCTTCTATGCTAATGATTTAATGCACAGAATTTATGATTGAAGAGGCTTAATTGCTTGCTAGCCTGCTAACCTTATCATTAATACCGCCAAATTAGGAGAGTTATACCTTGCACCATGGTGTTTCTTGCTCGAGCAAGATTTTCCACCTAGGTCTACATTTGTACTTGGGATTCAACTGCTCTGGAGACATGCTCTGAAGGATGGTGAAAACCTGGACAGAATTGGCATTTTTATTCGGTCATTCAAGTGGTAAATTCTTAGTTTCTCCCCTTCCCCTCCTGGCTTATACTCTGCTACTATCTTAATGCATTTTGTGAGGTATAATCAGAACTGCCTACATAATTTGTGCGGCCCAGTGCAAAAACTGTTAAGAATTTCAAGATGGTAACAGGACAGCATTAAACTAAGTTTGAGTTCCTTCTAAGCGCAGGACCTGTGCAGTTGTGCAGATTGCATGCCCATGAAGCTGGCCCTTGGTATGATATCATGAGGCAGTGCCCTGAGAGCCTCCCACTCCAACTACAGCAGCTCATGCCTTTTGTTTTCTTTGTACATGCTTCCCATAAAATTTCATTAGAAGAAAGGGTAGGGTGAGGTGGAGTCTGAAAACTACTTTTTTAGTCAAATTTTCTAGTCTGATTTAACAGACGATACAACTAAGTACAGTGAGGTTAATGATTCACACAAAGTTACACAACAAATTTCTGGAAGAGCTGGATGTAGAATTCATATATCCTGACTCTTAACTGATTGCTCTTTCCACTATGTCATAATGACTCAGTATGTCCATGCGTACATGCGTGTACGTGAGAGAAAGAGAAGAAAGACCCATCTTTCTGAAAATTGCAGTTTTTTATCATGCCTAACTGACCTGATGGAGTCTCTGGTGGTGCAAACAATTAACGTGCTTGGCTGCTAACTGAAAGGCTGGAGGTTCAAGTCTACCCAGAAGCACCTCGGAAAAAAGGTCTGACAATCTACTTCTGAAAAACCAGCCATTGAAAACCCTTTGGAGCATAATTCTACTCTGACACACATGGGGTCGCCACGAGTCAGAGTGGACTCAACAACTGGCCTGTTTCTTTTTTAACTGGTTTGATTTAAACAGGCCCTAGATTCTGAGAAGATCATGGCGGCACTGTAAGAAATTCTAACTAACCCACATTATTATACCATAAACTTAGGATGGGGAAAGACAATTAAAATGTTTGCTTTAATACACACACACACACACACACACACACACACACACACACACACGTATGTATATAAAATATTAAATTCTTAATATTTTTTCTCTCATTTTTTTGCGTTCCTATGTCCTATTCATTTGTTTTATTTCTTTACTCAGTGATCCAGAAAATATCATACAATGTCTTCAAATTCTCTGCTCAAGATGTTTATTTGTATAATTTCCATTTAATATTTAAAGGTAGTGTTTTCCTAGTTTGGAGTTTACTAATTTTTCATCAATTTTCAAAGGCACTCAACACAGAATAACTTTCTGAAACACCCTGCAAAGGTGAATTTTTATTACTATTAATGTATTCTATATTTTATTGTAATTTATTATAATAAATTGTCTCAAGCTTGGTTTAGGGCTAGAAAACAAAAAAAGAACTTTGCAGTATTCACGGTTCACTTTGCTTTCCCATTTCACATATTACTTGTTTATGCCCCCACATGCTTAATGATACCCTCCTACATGCATTCCACCTCTTCAGAGTAAATGAAACTGTGTCAGTCCTCAATAATATCCCATCCCTCACAGATCTTTCCAGCATAGCTGTTCCTACTTTCATCTGTCTTGACACACAGAGAAAGGAGGATGTCACCATACTCTTAAATTCACACTACCATTTTCAAACCAGTGTTCCTGTTTAGTTCACTCATTTATTTGTTTACTCACTGGTTCAACAAACAACCTGTTTATCAACCATCAATGCTGTATAAACCATTGCACCTACTGAGAGGAAACATGGAGAAGAGCAAAGTAATCTCAACCCTTGAAGAGTCTTCAATCTGCAACAATAATTTTTTGAAGTCTAAGTCATCCATTTTCATCATCATGTTTCAGTACTCTACCTGTATAGCTCAAGAATAAATCCCATGATTGTGTTCCCCCCAGGCTGCCATTGCTATTATTTTGGGAAACATCATCATTCAAAGGAAAGTCCGTACAGAGTCCTGGCCTCACAGTGTATTGACTTTCTCTAGTCCAACAACATGATGGCAACACCTCGGTACTGGACTAAACCTGGGACATTTCCATCTCTAAGAACCAGAACTTGGAAATTTCTCTCTCTGATTTCAATCTTCTGTCCTTCCCCACCATTCAGTTCCTTGTTCTCCTGACACACACACTTCATTTTGATAATCAGGCCCTGACAACGCCTCCAGGACATTTCACCTGTGCCTGTTTTACTCACCTCTTGGCTGAGCTTGGGACTTGAAATCACTTCCATCTTTGCTCCTTATTCTTACATCATTTTTGCCTTGCCAGACTAAAACCTAGTCCAATTTCCCTGCTCCTAGAGTATCAAAAGTGTCTAAAGAAGCTTAAATAATTATATAGATTTGTTTGACTATCATATCAGAAAAGGATTTTGTTTATGATTATAACTGAATCTCTGTGCAGTTACTCCAAATCTCCACTCAAGAGACCAATCCTACTTCCATTCCCTTACTGTTAACCAATGACGATGATGATTTCTCTTCCCATTTACTTCAGAGTGCAACTAATATGATATGAACTCCCTGAACTACCTTAAATTCAACCAAAATCTGTCTACCATCACTCTTCCTTCTTTGGATTTTACTGCTAAAATTTGTCCCTGTCCACTGCCAAGGCTACCATCTAAAGCTATCCACTCACAAGTTCTGCGTCTTTTGCCATTCTCCTTCTAAATTTTCAGTCTTCTCTCTTTTATATACTGGCATGTTTAGTAAGATTTTGTCCTGAAGAAAACCTCCCCTTAAATCTGCAGTATCATTAAGGCATCTGTCTATTTTCCTATCTCCAATCTTTTGACCTTACACCCTATCAAAAACCCTCTGTAATATGGGACACTTTTCATTTGAATCTACAAAGCATGTTGCATTTCAAATAAAACATTTTAATCCATATGTTATTATAGATAATAGTAATAATAATAACAATAATGTCTAGCAACAATTTAGCATTTATTATACCCTAAAACTGTGCAAAACATTTTTCATACATTTCTTATTTATTTACCATTTTTTAATTCACCCTACTGAATATAAGTCTTTAATGACGAGACTGTTCTTTGCTCATTATATCTTTCTTTCTGTCTAAGAAAATGTCTTATACTTAGTAGGGTCGCAGTAAATGACTATTGATTTTAATAGTTAATGAGGCTCTAAGCATTAGTTTGTAAATTGTACCTTCCTGTCATTATGATTTTTCCTGTCAGCACCGTTTTAGATTTAAGGTCCTTAAGGACAAGAACTACAGCTTGTATTTGCTTTGAGTCTTTTTCTGAAGCCTCAGTTCAGATTCTGCACAGAAGGAATACTCTGATTGAAAGAATAAATGCAGGTACCTTAGTGGTTGTTAACAAGTGACAAATGTTTTACTCATTGTTTATCTGACTGTTACTCAGGGCAGGAAGAAAAAAAAAGATACAATTCCAGATGCTAGTCAGTGATCAAATAAAGGAAAAATCTTTGCCAGTTTTTAGTATTATACGCACACATTATAAACATTACAGAATCCTCCTCTTCTACAATTAAAAAAGGATGCTAAATAAAGATGAAATGAAATAGAAGACTAAACTACTCCTTCTTAACCTTCACATTTTAACCTCAAATGCATCACCATAGAAGTGAGAAGAAACTTGTCCTTGCAAGTTTTCCTGGATATCAAAAGACTCTAATTGGCAAACTCTCAAAATTGACTGGTGAGTCCTTCTATTACAAATTTGTTAACTACTGTATTTTTGTTTTCTAGAGAAGATGTTAATGAGGAACCTATGTGAAGGGAGGCACAGTTCATAATGCATTTATGTCTTAATGAATAAAAGTAGTATTGAGCTTACTTGCAGATGAAAAAATAAAAACATACAACCAACCAAAAAAAAAAAAAAAAAAACCAGGATGAGCTACTAGTACATGTTAGGCATTTGTACTAAGTACTTTAAAAATGACATGTCATTTAATCTCTACAATGAGATCTTGTGCATAGGCAATCATTATTTCCACTTTCCTGATGTCGAAATGAAGGCTTATCAATTATATACTCAAGTTTACATAACTAGTAATTGGCAGAGATAAAATTCAAACGTATGTTTATTTGGCTCTAGAATCTAGACTAATCCAAGATACCATTTGCCTCACATGTGTAAAAGCATTTATATATTATTCTTAAAATATTGGAGGCATGTTTAATGACTATACTTAGAGTTTATATAGTTAGTCCTAGGACAATAATTTTCCTGCCTTATGTAAGATTAAGAACTGAGATCTAAATCGGCCTTGCCCAGTTTCTAGATGCAAGTTGCTGGTTTTTTATCCTCCAGCAAAGAAAGCAAAGATGCAGGTGGTTATTAATAGCCCTTTATAACTAGAGTACTAGATTGTCTGAGTAAATATAACTTTCACACATTCAAAGAGGAAAACATCAGGGGCCTATTTGGGTCTTGATATGCATGTGGAACTGCATTAAAGCTAATGATCACCATGTACCTAAGACAGATCCTTGTTACTACTAGCGTCTAGGCAAATTCATGTTTATAATGCTTCTAAGTTTTTCCATTTCCCTAATATTCTTAGAAAAATAATTTTTTCACACACTCTTAAAAACTCTACATGATAACTTCATTCTGAATTTGAATCCTATTAATATCTGGAAGATGTGGTGTATTCTTCGTAAGAAAGGCATTCTTTTTATCTTATGAGCTAAAGTGTACAATTTTCTTTCTTGTTTTTAAACATTAAAATCAGTGTAATTATACAATGTGGAAAGTTGTTCGGATAACTTAGGGGTTGCAATGATATATGTTGTTATAGATCAACTTTGCTGTACTGTTAATCTAACCCTGACATTAAAAAGTAGTGACACTCTAGGCTGTTGTTCTTTGCCTGTAACAATGTGAATTCAGAGACTTAAATCACGGTTGCTGTCTCTGTAGATACTGGGCTGAGTCTCCTTTACAGGGAGTGTTTCCCCTATCATGGTTTCTTTTCTCAGAGTCGATTTGTTCTCCACCAAATACTCATTCATTCATTTATACATTCATTTTACCAGTCATAATTCTACCACGTGTGTTTGCTGCTGTAGTGGGCACCTTCAGGCAAACAGGGAATAGTTCCTTTCTTAAGAGCTATGGCGAACTACGGCTGCTAACCAAAAGGTCACAGTTTGAATCCACCAGCCGCTCCTTGGAAACCAGATGGGGCAGTTCTACTGTGTCCTATAGGGTCGCTATGAGTTGGAATTGACTCAACGGCAACAGGTTTGGTTTGGTTTTTACTACGGTCAGTATGTTCATTATTTATTTAATCACCTCAACAATTTTATGAGGTAGACACCATGATAATCTACTCCATTTTATAGCTGCAGCAGTCTCTTGTCCTCATGAAATTTACTAGGTGAAACAGGTACATAACAATATATAAAGAGGAACAATGTCAACATGCTAAAATTAGTGGTGTAAACCTTAGGGCTGTGGGATTTCAGGGAAAGATGAGACTGATGTGGGTTGAGGTGTTCAACAATGACCACATTAAGGAAATGGGATGTGAGCTGGTCCAGAAGGACAGAAGGGTGGGTAGAGCTCTGAGGATTGGAGGAGAGCAGGTGCATGATTACGGTCTGAGGGATAACGGGCAGAGATTTCAGAGGTTAGAATGAATGTGATTATTTTTTGGTATCATCAAGGGATTTAGTCTGACAAAAATGGATGGCACTTAATACTGGACTAGAGGAATGTAGATTTTGTCCCTTAGGTAATAAGGGACAATTAAGGATTCTAAGAAGGGAATTTCTTGGCTTGAGGTAAAGCTTGGGGTAAGAAGCAGCAAACTTATGGTTGGGAAGAGGTATGTATTCTCTAAAAGGGCAGAGTTATATAAACTGAGGGCCACCAATAAATTGCTAATAGCCAAGTCCAGTGTGTTAGCTAAGCATTCTTCTACGGTTGTAGTTATTTGAAGCTTTTTATTGAGTTGACCACTCTCCCCTTTTTGAAACTTTCTTTGCCTTCAAGATGTTTAAATTATTTTTTCTCTCCTTAGAATTTTCTTTCCTTCAGTGAGTTTGATTTTTCTCCCTACCCACCTGGAACCCTGGCCTCAACTTTCCACTTGTTTCAATAAATACCTTCTCAATTGCAAATCTCATTGCCCCATGATGTTAAATACCATCTGTATATATTTTCATGACTCTCAAATAACTATCTCCAGCCTTGGCTTCTCAGGTTTCAACTCCTCATTTTCAATGGACATTCCATTTATCTAACTCTTATATGAAAATCCTTATGTCTAAAGGCCAAAATGGAATCCTTCTGTATATCTACAAGTAGCAAGTATTGCCATATTCTGTTGTTAAGTTGCTATTGAGCCAATTCTGACTCATGGCGACTCCATGTGTTAAAGAGTAGAACTGTTCCATGGGGTTTTCTTGACTATAAAACAAAAAACAAAAAAGCCACACCTGTTGCTGTCAAGTCGATTTCGACTCATAGTGACATTATAGGACAGAGTGGAACTGCCCCATAGTGTTTCCAAGGAGCGGCTGGTGGATTCGAACTGCCGACCTTTTGGTTAGCAGCCAAGCTCTTAATCACTCTGCCACCAGGGCTCCTTTTCTTGACTATAATTTTAACAAAAGCAAATTGTCAAGCCTTTTTCCACAGTACCACTGGCTGGGTTAGAACCACCAACCTTTAAGTTAGCAGTCAAGCACAAACCATTTGTGCCACCTAGGGACCTTCTTGCATATTCTGTTGTGGTGGTGGTGTGCCATGGAGTTGATTTTTGACTCAGAGCAACCCCATGTGACAGAGTAGAACTGTCCCATAGGATTTTCTAGGCTGTAATCTTTACGGGAACAGATCGCCAGTTCTGTCTCCCTAGGAGTCACTGAGTGGGTTTGAACTGCCAACCTTTTGATTAGTAGCCGAGTGCTTAGCCATTGTGCCACCAGGGCTCATTTGCCATATTGTAGACACCAGTATATAATCTTGAAGCCATGTTGACTCCATTACCCAGAGAATCAATTGGTTATTAAGAAGTCATGTTGGTAATTTTGCCACTGTCACCACCCTAGGTCAAGCTTTTAGTCATTTGACACCTTGCTAACTACAATGACCTCCAGTTGGTCTCTTAGAAAGTTAGTTTTTCCCACAGAAATCATGGTAGTATAAAATCACCCAAACTCTTTTGTTTGATGCTTTGTATTTTCCACCCGTTAAAGACCTATTGCCATCAATCAATTCTGACTCATAGCAACCCTATAGGTCAGAGTAGAACTACCCCATAAGATTTCCAAGGAGTGGCTGGTGGATTCGAACTGCTGATCTTTTGGTTAGCAGCTCAAGCTCTTAACTAAGTGTCCAGTTTTATTTCCCACGAACACACTTGTAGAACCGTCGGCTTTGGCCAAATCCTTTTGCTCCCTATCCTTTGAACAGATAGCAGCACTCTTTCTTGCCTTGGCTCATACACTCTTTTGCTGCTAGAAAGCCCTTCCTTATTTCTCTATGACTAATGAAAATCTACTCAGTTTAAATCTAACTTCCTTCAGAAAACCTTATCTGAATACCCACCCCATAGGTTCTCTCCCACTTCGTAATTCCCAAGCATTATGGTTCCTGCTATTTTTTTCATATTTGTTACATATTTTCATTCACTATTCATTATGTTTTCATATTTCAATATTCATATTCATGTTTGCATGTTAGTCTCATCTTCCAAATTAAACAGTGACCGGGTCTTTCTCCTGTAGAGCCACTGAGTGGGTTCGAACTGCCAACCTTTTGGTTAGTAGCTGGGTGCTTAACCGTTGCACTTAGTCTTCCTGGTCCATCTACCACATACACACATAGTGACTACATAGAAGACAGTCAATGAATACATATTGATTTATAGACTGATTGAATAGACATGAACTGTAAGGAAAAGTAAGTTGTATGAGAAAGGGAGATCTTAAAAATTGATTTTCAAATCTTCTGAATAGGAACAATTCTTATTAACTTCACTTCAGGCTCACTTTACTGCTAGTAAATTGTCACTTTGTGTGGTAATTTAATTTTGTGACACTTTAAATGTTTACAAAGGTAATAAAAATAAGCTTTTATTTGTTTGAAGTTGAAATTTAGCATTTGTTTTTAAAAGGAACATGCAACCATTTCTGACCCTATGAGCTGGGACATTATAGACACTATCTAATTCATGTTGTTTTTTTTTTTTTTTATTATACTTTTATGGAAAGTTATTTGGTATTACGTCTATTTGAACATGGTCACAGTACCCCTGCAACATAAAATATTAAAGCTAGAAATATTCTTAGCAAACAACTAATTCAATCTATTTATTTTTCAATTTATTCATTCATTTTGGTATGGAAACTGAGTTCCAAAGAGGGTAACTGACTCGCTCAAGGTCACAACCTCGTTGTTGCCAGAGCTGTCTCGATATTAGGATTGTTGTTTCCCAAATCTGTACCTTTTCTGTAACCCCATGATGTACGGTTTCATCTTTGTACCTTAAATTAAGTGACATTATTCAAATGAAAGAAAAATTACAGTAGTTTTTCATTATTCCTTCTTATTTTACCCCCAAGAAAACGAATTAGTGCCTTTTAAGTTATTTATAAGAGCTTTCTAAATAGAAGCACAGCATGAGCAGTTTATTATCATGTGTATCAACATCAGGGAGATATGAATATCATCTTAATTATTTACAGTTCTAAAATTTCATAAAACCGCAACTTTTTTCCCCTTGGTGAGTTGAGTGGAAATAGTCATGTGATTTTTTTGGTTTTGTTTTGGAAGACTATTTTATACTGGGCGTTATGCAAATATTTGTAATGGTAGTGTGGAGGTCTGTTTGAAACACCAAAAATAATTAGTCTCATCCAGGAAAAGAGAGATAAACATAGTGAGTCACCCTAAGTTTGAGCTGGGACACGAGCATGTGTGAAAAGATGCCATTCCGTTTCCGGGGAAAGAATATGGAATCTCCCAACTGTCCTGAAACTCCATTCTATAGCAGTAGCAGAGTAAAAGGAAATGCCATGTAACTACTTTCTCACTGTAACTTTTCAGGGCTAAAAGATGGGAGAAATTAAAAGTGAAGAAAGAATAAAAAGGAGCCAAGATGATAGTTTTGCGTGTGTGTGTGTGTGTGAGGAACATCCATTGATTGGGTTTGCTTTCAGGAAAAAATCTTACAATATAAATTACACCATATCATTTGAATTCTCAACAACCGGTAGCAAGGGGTGCCTAGGAAAGGAATATCATACTCTAATTTAAAAATTACTTACGCAGTCTTTAAACTAAAAGTGATTACCACAAGTTTGCCCAACCCATGTCTGAAAGGATCTCTTTTTTACAGTTCAGTATTCTTCACCTTCAGAGACAAATCGGGGGTATATGTATGAATGAAAGATATATTTGCTGAATAAAATACCAAAGTGTAGAGAATTCTGTTTTGAAACAGAAGTCTGACTTAACTGTTAAGTCATGGGATACAAACGAATGGGGCAGTGTTTCTTTCTCTGACTCACGAAATGCACACGACAGAGGACAAACATGATCTTAGTGTAATAACCTTACCTGTACCATTGTTAACTGTGGTCTGGATCGTGGCTTCTGGCCCCATGGTGTCATAGTCTTCCTTCATTTCTTCTGTGGGGGAAAATTATCTTTAGCATTTGAAAATTGTAGAAAAGCTTACTATATACTAAGCATGCCAACCACAAGAACAAGGAAGATTCTTTTAAAGGAAACAGAGAAAAGGCTTGTTGTAAACCTCTAAACAATAGCTTTGTTCAGGCAATTGAATGAATCCAATAGTGCTAGCTGCACAAGAACTTATTTACTTTAAGCATTACTGCAAGCTGTGAAAAACAGAGGTGCTTATTTGGGGCAAACGAAGGGCTTTTCTTCTGGTGGCAGTTCCAGTGACAAACAGGGGGAAAGATATTATTTTTTCAGTAAGAGTCAAAAGCAACTAAGTATTGGTACTTATGAAGAGGCATGCTAGCTGGTTTGCTTCTGGTAACTCTGCGTGCTTAGTTGCGAGTCAGGATTTCTTTATTTTCATGCTTCTCCCCCACCACCTTTGGGGTAGCTAGGATTGTTCTAATCTATGCAAGCATTTTTTTTTTTAAACCTAATTCTACATGTCAGAATTTGGAATGCTCAGTTTACATAACAAGCATCCCAGAGGTACTGAAAATGAATGTTCAGTGTTTTCAAATCATACCTTCCTTATTCCTTTCTCTACCAGTCCATAAATACCTGTTCCTCTTTATCATTTATGCCCCAGTAGATAATCATAGTCATTTTCTGAGGAAGAATATATAGATATAACAACAGTTCAGTGTTCCAGTGAAGATGAAAATATGTAACATTTGAAGCTGAAGATTAATAAATGATAAAAGGTTGTTTTCAATTATTGCAATATTTTAAAATTAGAGAGAGTTTGAAAAATAAGGGAACTCTTAAACATCTACCGAATTGTAAAGTATGTGAGAATGCAGAGCAGGACAGCTGACGGTTAAAATTCTTCCAATTAAGTAAATGAAACATGTACTTTTTAATATCATATTTTTTAAATAACAATATTAATAAGAACCAAATAGGATTCAGGATGAATATCTCAGTGACAATCAATTTACTTAAAACAAGAAAAACATTATAAATAGGACTCCGTGAGTTCCCAAATTTATCCTGGCATTCTTTGCTTATCACATTCTAGTCATATTTGATAGAAGAACAGTTTCTAGCAAATGTTACAGCTAAATTAAAATATATATTTTTTAATTTGGGGTTTTACAAGCAGTTATCTTGCAGAATATCTGTTCAGGGCACCAGAGCTGAAAAGTCACGGACACTCTTAAAACACACAGGTATAACTAGATGCTAATTTAATGCCACTGCACATAATAGTCAGATAATTTGAATGCTATTTGTTTAAACTGTACAATAACTTTGATTTCATTCCCAGCCCTGGACTTATGCCTTGTTCAAGGAACATTTTCACAGGGACATTCTGCATAAAACATTGAGACATTCAATACATAGTAATATAGTATTGTGGATTGTAATAATTGATCGGTTGAAAGCCTCCCTCATCTGATATTTTTATCAGACTCTGCAAGGAATTAAATTAAGGTATTTCTGAGAAGTTCTGTATTAGATATAAATATAGCTTTTGTGTCTTTCTTCCTCACTCATCTCATGTGATTTCTGGTAGCCAAGAGTCACAAGAATCATAAGTTTTCCATCTGAGAGCACATCGAGTCACTGAGGGGAAAACAGTTAACAGCATTTTTTTTGCATAATAGTGGTAATGTTCAAGATTTCTGCTGTACTTCCTTCCTCATTGTTATTTTCTTATGAAAAAGTAAAGAGAAGTTACAGTAGGTGGTTGCTTCCCAAGTTAATAAATGTTGAGTATGCAATGAGTAGCTGGCACTTTGTATTGCATCCCATTAGCTATAACTCTCTTTTACCAAAGACTGCATAGCTGGGATCTTTCAGAGACGTCAGATGAGATGGTGTCACTTTTACCTAGGATGTACTTTGCTTCAGTTTACTGAATATCAACCTTTTCTCTCTTATATCAAGCTCGATTTATTAAGCCTTTTCAGGTATTTGAAATCCTATGTATATGCCTATTTACTAAGCTTCAAGTAAGTTCAGATTCAGAAGGACATAAACATGTGTAATTTAGGAATATCGTCTCTGAATTAAGGCAGTCCTGACTGTCTTTCTGCCTCACTCCTAACCTTAAACATTTTCCAAGGCATCTCTGACTCAGCATACTCTGTCAAAAACCACATAGTGTATTTATTTTTCAAACACTTGTAAAAGTTTGCGTTTTCCAGCCACCCTTGGGATGAAGGTTTGTAAAAATAAAGAGCACTTTCTTCCTTGAGATGAAGAATCCTTGAATAAGCAGAAAGAGGCCAAGATGCAGGTGATTTATTTAAGTCTGTGTCAATGATAATGATGTCATGGTTTCCAGCACACTGTGTCCACCCCATTGTGGGACGAAAGAATGTCAAGGACAATTCCAAACACAAAACTTTGATTGTGCTGGAACCGGAAAGGCACAGTAAGAACTCCACTGTGCTCTTCAGTTCAAAACCTGCATCCTGCAGACAAACTACAGAAAGCATGGGAGAAAGAGCAAAGGAGAGGGGCCTTATCTCAGAGTAAAGCTATGTGCTGAGGTATGGTGGTAGACAGTCAGGCACCAGGGATAAAACACTACTAAATAAAACAGCACCAGAATTAGAATTATTGTCTATATTGTATGTTTTGAACAATAAATAAGAAAAATAGTTTATCAGGAGAAAAATGTGTTATCTACGAGTCAGGATAAACAATGAGTAGCTTTTTAAGACCAATTTCTTTTCATTAGACATCAAGGCACCACATCAGAGCACTTTTAGAACAATAAAAAAAAAAAAACAATAAATCATTACTAATCATTAGAACCAGACAGGTAATAGCTGGGTAACTTTCTTGGTCCAAATAGCCAAATGAGATTAGGAATTTACATTTTATTTAATTATTGTGACTCCAGAATGCTAGTTTATTTACCATAAAGGTAAGAGCAAAGAGCAGCCTGTTAATGTGTCTCACAGGCACCATTAACTACAGGTGATAACGGCGTCTGCAATGCATTCCTATGGATTATTGTATATGAAAACACTTACAATTATGATCCATGACCAACCCAAAAAGCTGCCACAATCACAAACTAGTACAGCTTGACATTGTGGTTTTGGCTGCTTTTCAACTATTTATTTTAATTTTTTTAAATTAAACTTTTTTTTTTTAGAAGTTTGGAGCTGTACATTTGTTATATCGTTATTAATTATTCCTTTAAGGGTGGAAATTCTAGTAATTGGTCCTTACCCTTGATTTCTAGATATTAAAATTTAAAGCATCAGAACATTCATTCTTACAGCCCTGCATATCTAGTTCATTAACAAATATGAATAGCTAACACCAGCTCATTTAAATAGTATGTCTTACATGAGTTCTCGCCACACTCTGTTTCTGTCACACTGCTCCCAAGAATCATTGGCTCTTATTATACATGTAAATGGCTATCATAAAAATAAAAATTTCATTTAAGATTGTTAATGACTTCTGCAGCAGTCAGACTTCCTTTAATGATCATCCTCTGCCCCTAATTAAACGTATTTATCTTTCAAGCATCTTTGGCTGAGTTCTCCCTCATAGTTGAAAATCTAAAACCTTAAGTCTTAATGGATATAACGATAAATGTTTATGTGTGGGATTGCTGAGATTCGAGAAACCTTCACCAAAAGCAAAATTGGAAACAGAAAGAGTATAAAACTTGGCACAGTGTGTTAGGAAAACGAAAAACAAATACACGACACTCAAACTGCCATCAGTCTTTCTTTCTTTCTTTTTTTTTTTTTTTTCACATTTAATTTTCTTTAGTAGTGGAAATGCTTTTATTATCCTCCTTCCAGTATACCAAACAATTACTCTGCGTATGTTCGATGTTTTATAGTCTGCGACATCACAATAGCATATAGGTAGACTCTTGCACTTACTTATTTGCCTTCCCACCCACTTTACCTATTTATAAAAATGCTATTGTTATTTATACTGTATGAGAAAAACCAAGGTGGGGTAAGTAATGATAACTCGAATTGGGTCCTGGGAATAGAGATTAAGTAGACAGGAAGATGTCAATAGAGAGGTCTCTTTGTTTTGTTTTTTTAATTTTACAGGCTTCCTTTCTAAGCAGAGATGAGCAGGGGGAGTTTATGGGAGTAAGACTAATTCTCTTGTATTTTGTTGGTCAGTTCATACCTTAATGATGCTTTCTCTTAAGTGCATTTTAGACGAAGACATTTTCATTTGCACAGTGGCATCTGAAGTTTTGTTTGAACATAATTTACCTTATTTTTATGATAGTTGGCCTAGAACCATTTTTACTTCCCTTGAGAGTCCCACCAAACAGCAGGAATCATTATCAAGTACTTAGCTGTTAAATAATAAGAAAACTACCTGACCAGGTAGAAGTGTGAAATCACATTCACACTTAACAAAAAGGGAATGATTACATGGTTGAATTACAATAGGAGGTGCCAGGCAGACATGGAAACTACATTAAACTGACAGTTATTTGGTTTGAAATGCCACATAATTTCCACATAAAACTTTAAAATACGTATTGGTTGTGAGTTTTTATGTTTGCCTCCATTTTCCATCACGAAAGTATAGATCTTGATCATGTTATACTGTTTACACACTGTAAATGTGGTGCAAATACCTCATGTTATGTGTTTAAAATGCAGTTCATATCAACTTGCATCAAAACCGAAATATAATCCCTTCCTAAGATGTAAGTGCTGTAACATGATAACACTACTATCACTTTATAATCTGTCACCAGCTTTGGTATCTCTATTCTGTAAGGGCGATGGGAAAAATATGTTAATTATTTGATTATGGACGTTCCACTAGGTAGCAGAGATTAGTTTAAGATGGCACAGGAAGGGGCCAAGAAGTTTCCAGCACTTACCTTGACCATCTACAGAGGCTTGTAGAATCTCGCTGTTGTGCCAGGTATGTTCCACTCCCCCCTCCCGTATCTCATCTTCCTCTTCGTCTCTTGGCAACAGAGCTTGGCTCACGTGTGGGGAGGACTCATGGTTGGGCATGCTAGCTGGACTTGTCTCCTGGCCCAGAGGGTTAGCAATACCGTCCTCCTCAGCAATGTGCAGCTTGTCCTCCTCATCTGTTTCAGAACCCGTGTCCACTACATTGTCATAGTTCACCACTGCAGAGAAAGCCCAAAACACACACTCTGAACACTCTGCTGATAAATATCACTCACCCGTAATTGTTTAGTTAAATGGAAAATAATTAATATTTTCATAACTTAATTACTCAACCATGTCAGGAAAATATAATTAATATCTTTCATGTTTTAGCATTTTTATTCTTATTCAATTATAGCTGTGTGCTCTTTATGACTTTAGTTTTTTTTTACTAAAAAGACATGAAATTTTAAAAAGCAACAGAAGCACATATACTCAAAACATGCCTACGATGCATATGTAAAGACACATTTTATGATACTCACTTTCAATATCCCAGAAAAACTTATCAAATATATCTACAACTCACAAAGTTATTAGCTTAGTGACAGGATGTTTACTGTATCATGTTGCAGTACAAATACGAGATGACTGTATTAAATCAATGGTTGTTCTATTCCTAGAACAGTAGACACACACAAAATGTCCATCTCTTCACCCACATACACAAACACATACACAAACCTGCTTTAATCTGAAATGTTCACTGTGGCTTCTACGTCAACCGTCATGTGCTAAGGCCATTTATATCCCAATCTTTTAAGCAGAAAATGAGGAAAAGCCATATCTTCTGGGCCATTAATACTACTATTGAGATGTCTTCATAGTGCCACAATTAGAGAAGATTTCAAAGTGACACAGGCAAGACCAACACAAATGTTAAAATAACTCACAAGAACCGGCGGGCTGTTTTTGCAGCCCTCAGTCCCAGCAATGCTCAGTAGCTTTTCTTAAAATAGACAGCTTGTAAATAAGGTCTGTGAACTCAATTGAAGGTGGCTGTTTCTGAATTAGTCAGCCCTCACAGGCTCTCGGCCTACATGCTAGTACATAAATTGTCCACTTTACCACCAGACAAGAAAGATTAGAGTAATAAACACGGGCATTAGCTCAGCTAGAGAAACACACCAGCCGTTACGCACACACAGGATTGCCAAGAACTGTTAACCCAACTCTCCAGAAACACACACAAAAAAACAAGTTAGAACCATGACATCATGGGAACAAGAGGGAGAGCGAAAGAGAGAGAGAGAGAAAGAAAAAAAAAAAGCCCGTGGAAAAAAAAAAAGCACAAACAATTGTCAGGTTCATTTTGATTTCTCTGCTTCTAATAAAGCAATCCTCTGCTAAGTTATCAACCGAGCTATCTCAAGTGGCTCTTGCCAGCTATTGGATTATACAAAAGTGGCAGAAAAGGAGGGAAAAAAAATGAAAAGGATTGTGTGTCAGGTTCATAATGCTTTTGGAGAATTCTGGAAACATGTCTAGTTACAAATTTTAGTCAGTCATATCTGTTTGCTTTGACAGGTTCCCAGGGAGTAAAAAAGGAACAAAAAGAGAGAGATTTTTTTTGTCATGTGGGGCTGGGGACAAAAAGATTACACCGTGCATATCTGCTCATAATATGATCTTTGTATAATCCGCGGGTCTGCACTTGCCTTCCGAACAACTGCACAACAGGTGCAAATTAAAATGAAAACGGCAGCGGAGCCGGGCAAACAGAATCTGCTGACCTGGTTTGAATACCAATTGACGGGGGAAACAAAACCTTTTCAAGAGGTGTGACCACAAGGGCTTAGGCAAGTTCAGGCTGGGTAATGCCCTCAGATCTACAAAAAGAGAGATATTCTAACATCTCTGCTCTAGCTGTGTGGTCCAGATATACCTTAGTACAATCAATAATGTGCTTTTTTTTTTTTTTTTTTTTTTCCTGGTGACTGAGATTTAACCATTTCTTAGCAACAAGCAGAAGATTCTTTACAAATTTTCTGAACACCGGGGGTGGGAGTCGGGGGGACTACAACAAAAGCTCCTAAGGCCTGGGAAGCTTTCAACCCACCTCCTAAAAACTGATCTCTGGGCACAGGAGGAATAAAGAAAGGTCCAGAAGGAGTGAATAAAATTATCTAAGGCTGGACAGGCATTAAAAGGCCTTTATCCTGGAAAAAAACCATGCCTTTTAAGGTCTTTTTCTGCATGGGCCACAATATCCCGTGTGACACGTGAGTGTTCCTGCAGCAATACAATTGAAATATTTTCTTGTGGAAAAAAAAAAAAAAAGAGATAAATGATTTATGAACAGCCCTTGAGGAGTCCCAAATATCAGAACAATCTAAACAAGCAATGAAGTCATGTCTGACCATATAGGGTCAGGAGTACAGCATCCATCACCTTCACAGGCCAACAATACTTCACAACCTTTAGGGTTCTCGCCCACAAATAGTAGTAAATACTTTTAAACTAAATAAATAACTGCTGTCAAGTTCACTTACAGAAGCAGTATGGCATCTTTTCCAGAGCTGCGTTCACTAGGATATCGATTCCCATAAGCCATTACGTTGATGTCTCCACTCTCTCTTTTTTTAAGCCAGGTAAAACAATTCATAACAAACTTAATTCTTATATCTGAATTCAGATTAGATCATTTCATTCTGCTCTCTCTGGCTGGCCTTTTGACAATCAAAATTAAACCCACTAATATGTACATTGCATTTCCTGTTCTCCATCCCATCTTCCCACATCTAAATCCTCAGGATTTTCAGTTAAAAATTTCTGTCAGGTCTATCAGTGGATTTGCCTATTGTGAGTATTGGGGAAATTTTCACCACAAAATACGCTTACTATAGAATGGTCAGTAAATGATGGGTCTCACTCCATTTACATTATGAAATAAAAATAAGCTGATTTTCCCATTTGTTCCCGTTTTGAGCCTTTGCCTACCATCATCACCACTGGCATAAGAGATCTTAATAGCATAGCTTTGTCTCTGCAAAGAAGAGATTCAATTTTGTATAATAACCAACGTACACTGGTTTTAAATGAGGTTCGCTGGGCAGAATATATTAGACCAGCGACTGTTTTTGAACTTGTGGTACATAGTTTTTATTCGATATTCAAAAGCACAGAACCGCCTATGTAACGTAGCAAAGTTCCAGTCGGTCCTTACATTAGGTCAAATAAGCCTGTCCTTGCGTGAGTCTCAACAAAATTTTATACATGTATTGGAGCTACATGGCTGGCATAAAAACAGATGGTTACTTCAAAACCACAAAGAAGTGGGAGCCCTAAGAATTCCTTTCTGCAATTCAATAAACAAGAGGAAAGATGTACTGTTTGCTGGCTCAAAATAGACACTAATTTTACATCTGTCTCTGAGGCACAGCAAAAAGCCAACTAAAGAGCAGTAATAAATGTCCAAAAACAGCATCAGTATCCAAAACTCTCACAGTAATCTTCAGAGGAATTAATTACAATCCTGTGTAACAGTTGCATTGGCAAAAGGCACCCATAATTATATACAGGTACTGTACTGTATTACAGGGAAATTTGCCATGTGATACCATGTTTACGTGATAATTGATGGATAAGATAAAACTATTTGCATATGAAGTGCATATGAATTATTGGCATGGCTCACCATTTTATGTGGAATCATATTAAACTTTCATTTTCTCTGAAACTGTATGTGTAATATGGGGTTACCAAAGGGTATAAAGCTGATACTTAAATTTGCTTTATAGCAAATGGGCCTGGGAAGATATATCTGAATATGCATTGCTAAAAACCTATATTTCAAAGGCTTCATAGTTTATCTATAATAAGCATTATTTTCACTTCACCAGATTACATTATATTAAACCGTCTCTATCCTTTCTCCCAAGTAAACAATACTCTAAATTGTATCAGTCTACCAATTAATTTTAAAATCATATGCAAAACAAATAATGGTTTCTCTTTATTGCCTACAGATACAACTTTATTTTCAGATTTTTGTATTCTGGTGACATGTAATAGAATAGTGGCAAAATGTGAAATTTTTAGAATGTCTGTACCTGCCGGAAAATTTCAGCATTTGCAGAAATGGCCTATCATAGCATTTAAACATTGCTAATAATTAGCTTCACATTTGAAACATCAGAACCCTTGTTTTGAAGATGCCCTATACAATGTTACCTAACTAACCCCTTTTCATACTTATATGCTTTCTCTACATTATTCTGTCAGTTATAGTACAAATAAGACATCAGTTGCTAATGTATTAATATGCAAAAGAACTGATTTTAAGGGGCAATACTTCATCTTTACCAGAAGCAGAAGTTTTATTGATATAAAGGAAAATTGCATATGCAGACTGTAGACAGTTTATTGTTAATAAGAAAGTCAATAATGATTTCCTATAACTCCACTCAAGTTAAGTGTGCCAATAAGTCTTTTAGTGCCATCATCAAAAATTTATTAAATACCTACAATATGGTAAGTCCAGCAGATACAAGGGTGTGATATTCTCACCTCAAGAAGCTCACAATCTATTTGGAGAAACAGAGTAATCGAATTGTAGAGTCAGAGGGACACTTTAAGTCAATCCTTGGCATGTTACAAATGAGATCATAAAGGCACGGTGAGGTCAAATGACTTGTCTAAGGCTGTACAGCCAGTTGGTGGCAAAACCAGAGCCACAAAGCATGCCTTTGGGCATACAACAGTCATACACACAAATGATACATAATAATGCAGATTCCCATTGAAGAGTGCAATCTAAGTTCAAATACCATACCACATGATCGGAGTCAGGGAACAGAAATCCCTGGGACGTTTTGGGATTTTCATGCAGCAAAATGGAGATTGTTGCTTACTTTTAATTATTTGGATGATTGTTACTTTCATGGGTCGGCTTAATTTGAGTTATAGAAGACTACCAATTTGATCAGTTACCAGAATCTAACAATACACCCATGTTTCCTGCAATAGTTTGGAAACAGTGGAAATAAAGAGGCAGCTCACAGAATTGCGAGCTTGAAGACCTATCTTCTTGTCCCAAAACCAACATGTAACCAACCAGCTGTGACCTTAGCCTACCATCCAAGGAAGTTTAGTGGAAATGGGTAAAAATAATAGTGATACTGATAATTATAATGGGTTCCCTGTTTATAACATTGCCAAAAGCAGCATATGACATTGTATGTATGATGGTACTTTGTGCTAGTACGGAAATGCAAGGTGGCATAACCGTTAAAACCACTGAAATAGTGGTAAGGATGGCACCATTCTTCCAGAGTCTTCTTTTGTCTGATGCTATGATGTGTGGTAGCTACAAGTAAAAGGAGAAGATATGAATGTGTGCTGGTCAAAATTTTGGTGTTATTTTGGTCCTTTGTTTAAAAATTGATTTGCAGAATCCTCATGTAGAAGGAGGCCCTGGTGCAGTAGTTAAGAGCTCAGGCTGCTAACCAAAAGCTAGGCAGTTCAAATCCATCAGCTGCTCCTTGGAAATCCTACGGGAGCAGTTCTACTCTGTCCCATCTGGCCACTATGAGTTGGAATCAACTCCATGGCAATGGGTTTGGTTTTTTGTTTTTTGTTTCATGTAGAAGACAGAGGCACACTTAACCTTTTAGCTAAAAGGTGATACAGACATGTAACCTCATTTAAAACAACGTCCCTCTGACAATGTGACTTAAAGTTTAAAGGAAGTCCTTTGGGATTTTATGAGTCACTTGATTTCCTACATCTCCTTTGCTTAGACGCTTGGAGATCTTTTATGTCTGAACCAGTGAATTAAAGGCCTGGTTGAGTTGCTGTCTTAGAATGTGTGGTAGGTGTTGTGGGGGTGGGGGGTTCTAAGACTTTGCACCTGAACCCTAGTCCTTCATTCCTCCCCCCACAATACCTACCCGAAGGTTTGCTTTCCACATACTGTGCTACTGAGGACAAGATGTGGCTCTTTTTCAAGAATTTTTATCCAATGACTCAGTTTTCCAGGGAAGATTTATTACTGACACTCTTCCTTTCTCAGTCAACTTGTTGCCTCTGCACTTGGGCGGGCAAAGATCACAGAGCTAAGTTCAAGGTTCAGTTTCTCACTTAATAGTGGGGGCCTACTAGAGCCCTGGTGGCACAGTGGTTAAGAGCTTGGCTGCGAACCAAAAGGTCTGCAGTTCAAATCCACCAACTGCTCCTTGGAAACCCTATGGGGCAGTTCTACTCTGTCCTATAGGGACACTGTAAGTCAGAACCAACTCGACGGCACCTAACAACAACAACAACTGACAGGTAAAGACAAATTTAAAGAGATTCTCTTCCGAATTTAAACATGTGTCACTGAAATCCATGAGCCTGAATTTCTCTGTTTGAAAATGGGACTAACTGTCACTCGAGGATGCAAGTTAATCAGTAAGAAGGGACCATGTAAGTTTTTTGAAATATTCCGATGGAACGTGCTAGGGGGCACAAAGCGTTGTTATAAAAGAAATGCTATTAAAATACTATCTGCCTTTATACAAACTAGCTTGGTCCCTTTAATTTTTTATCCCAGGAACATTCAAAGGCATTAAACCTGCATTATAAATTAATGAGTTGTAAAATGTCAGCTGATAAAACAAGAGCAGTTTTGAGTATATGGATAAAAATGTTTCCATTTCAGATTAGCTGTGTAAAAAAATATGCATCTGAAATGAAATGGGAGAGGGATTTCTTCAATGCCTTGGTTTCGGGAGGGGAGGAGCCAGTTCTGACCTTCCTCCAACTTCCTAGTTATAGGAGCATCTTGGGTAGACAGCAGACACTCAGCCCCTCTGGAAATGGGGCTTATACCTGGGGGAGGCTTTCAAGCTTCAGCATGGTAGTGATAAAAATAGGGTTTAAATTTCCATAAATTCGTTGAGGCCTTGGATAAGCTCCCATATGCAGGTAATAACCCCATTAGTTATGTAATTCTCCCTCCAAACGTTTTCCTTAACACAGGAAATATAAAAAGAACAGCAAATAAGAATAAAAGTCAGCATCCTCCCTTCCTCAAACCATCATAAAAAACAGATATTCATAAAAGAATTCATAAAGTAAGCGAGAATTCATAAAAGTAAGTTCAGTTATCTTTTAAGACGACACCATATTTCTAGGTCAGGTCACAATGTTCTAAGTGAAATTTGTGCTTACCCAAAGACTTAACATCTGTTTATTTTTTTACAAAAGTAAACATATTCAGTTTTTCATGTATATCTAGGACTCATAATGGTTTTGATTACCTTACTTAACTCCTTCCAAAGGAAACTAGTCATGTATTGAGGTTTCACACACACGCTTCCTACCTCTCCCTCCTTGCATTTAGTGAGTTTTTTTACTTGTAATTTTTAGCCTTTCAAAATTTTCTCAGCTTCACTTTC
>CM057461.1:105748662-105913662 GCA_030035585.1 Dugong dugon
CTCCTGAAATGGATGAATGTCGGCCAATTCTTTTTGATACCGTGACTCATGTATCCCTTCCTTGGTCTTGGAATACATATTCATTACATTCTTATAACACCATGCAAATGTCAGATATTCCAATGAGTAACCCCTCCACCAAAAAAAACCCAAAAAACCCCCACTGCAGTAGAGTTTATTCTGACTCATAGCAACCCTATAGGACAGAGTAGAACTGCCCCAGAGGGTTTCCAAGGAGTATCTGGTGGATTTGAACAGCAGACCTTTTGCTTAGTAGCCAAATTCTTGACTGCTACGTCACCAAGATTTCTGATTCCAATGAGTAGTAGTAATTAATTGTTAAAGTGTATAATCATATCTGCTCTCAATTTTTCCTACACAATTTAATTTAGTCTGTGCTCTACAATATAGAAATCTCACCTTTTTTTTAATTTACTAATTTTTTTTATCGTACTTTAGATGAAGATTTACAGAACAAATATTTTGTCATTAAACAGTTAGTACACATATTGTTTTATGACAATGGTTAACAACCCCACAACATGTCAACAGTGTCCCTTCTCAAACTTGGGTTCCCTATTACCAGCTTTCCTGTCCCCTCTTGCGTTCTAGTCATTGTCCCTGGACTGTTGTGCCCCATTAGTCTCATTTGTTTATGGGGCTATCTAATCTTTGGCTGAATGGTGAACTTTGGGAGTGACTTCATTACTGAGCTAAAAGGGTGTCCGGGGGCCATACTCTCAGGGTTTCTCCAGTCTCTGTCTGGTCTTTTTTTTTGTGAGTTAGAATTGTGTTCTACATTTTTCTCAAGCTCTGTCCAGGACCCTCTGTTGTGATCCCTGTCAGAGCAGTCAGTGGTGGTAGCTGGGCACCATCTAGTTGTACTGGACTCAGTCTGGTGAAGGCCGTGGTAGTTGTGGTCCATTAGTCCTTTGGACTAACCTTTCCCTTGTATCTTGTTTTCTTCATTCTCCCTTGCTCCCAAAGGGGGGAGCCCAGTGGAGTGTCTTAGATGGCTGCTCACAGGCTTTTAAGACCCAAGAGGCTACTCACCAAGGTAGAATGTAGAACATTTTCTTTATAAACTGTGTTATGCCAGTTGAACTAGATGTTTCCCGAGACCATGATCCCCACAATAGCAATCTCACTTTTCAAGTGAAAATATATTCGGGTAATCTAGCAGATCCAGTACTACTTCTTGGGAACTGTCTTAGTCATCTAGTGGTGCTCCAACAGAAATACTGCAAGTGGATGGCTTTCACAAAGAGAAGTGTATTTTCTCACAATCTAGTAAGTTAGAAGTCCAAATTCAGGGCATCACCTCCAGGAGAATGCTTTCTCTCTCTGTCGGCTCTGGAGGAAGGTCCTTGTCATCATCAGTCTTTCCTGGAGTAGGAGCTTCTCTGTGCAGGAACCTCAGGTCCAAAGAATGCACTCTGCTTCAGGTGCTTCTTTCTTGGTGGTATGAGGTCTCCCACTCTCCACTTGCTTCCCTTTCCTTTTATCTCTTACAAGAGATTCAATCCCACCCTAAACCTCTTTAATGTAAAATTACAATCACAAAATGGAGGACAACCACACAACACTGGGAATCATGGCCTAGCCAAATTGATACACACATTTTTTTGGGAGGACACAATTCAATCCATGACAGGAACTATTTGTGTCAGTTTTGAGTGGATTTTGTAATTGATGCCTCCATTCATGTAAATTGATTATTCCTCTTTGGATAAAATAATTGAGTGTCTTCAATTTCATGATACAGAGTAAATATTCTAACTATCATGCATAGTATTTACCAAAAAAAAAAGCCAGTTGCTGTCGTGTCGATTCCGACTCATAGTGACCCTATAGGACAGAGTAGAACTGCCCCATAGGATTTCCAAGGAGCAGCTGGTGGATTCAAACTGCTTACCTTCTGATTAGCAGCCAAAGCTCTTAACCACTGTGCCACCAAGGCTCCAATTATTCAAAGTGTGGGCATCTTGTTAGCCTACCGCACAACATTTGACTTCAGACTTTTACTACAGTTTAGTCTTGAACTTCTGCAACATTCCGGCTGAAATTATAAGTTAGGAATCTATATTTGAAAAAAAATAGCTGAGAAACTTCTAACTGCATTTCTCTTTTAATTTTTAAGCTCATGATAAATCAGTTTAGAACTAGAAATCCATGTATCTGGACTTCATTAGCTCATTCTCCTAGAATAAATCATTCAAATCAAAAGACTGCAGAAAGCACATCCTTGCATCTTCTGCAAATGCGCTATTGAGTAAATGTTCCATTATGTTGCTCAATATTGCTCATACAAAGATCATTAACAAATAATTTTCAGAATTTGGGTTTGAGAAAAACATGATTTCTATTGTAACAGACTAGTATGTATTTTAATATCAGACAAAGACAGTATTATAAATGTCAAATTACTCATCCCTTTTCATTCCAATACCATAACCATCTATAACCCTCTATGTTTGTATTTTAGGTTTCCTTTATAATTTTTTAAAAATATTTTTACTTCTGGAAATCTTTGAGCTAAATTTAATGCTCAATTACAGTAATTGTATTAGTCTAAGTTCTTTGAATATTTAATTTCCCCAACTCTTGTGGTTTTAAATTTTAGCTTTCTACTCTTAAAATTGTATTTTATGTGCACTTCATTTTAAATTGCATCAAATAATTTGTCAAAGTAGGCAGGGTAGAAATCATGTTAAAAGAAAGTAATTCCAACAGTTAAGTATTAATGAGAAATTAAATAGCTATGTGCATTACTTTAAGTTTTTCTTGCTCTAATATGTATTTTGTCCTTTAAAATATAATATTTAAAAAGAATCCTATCTATTGAAAGTGCATTGTTAAATGGTGAAGTATATCATTCGTTTTGCTATATTATATACATCAATGAGGAGTATGTTTGTTCTGTTGGGAACATAACATTAAAATCTAGAATCATAGAGTCTGCTTATTCTGTCTGAAGGCAAAACACCTAGAAGTAATTGCCCAGACTCCTGAGTATTAAATTCACTTATTTTAACATCTGAAATGATGATGGATGTTCTACACATAGATCATAAAAATCATAGTAAAATAACTGTTCTTCTAGTTTATCAATATGTATATATTTTTACTGTAAGTTATAAATCAACCAATCAAATTATACTCAACTGATGATATGTGTTTTAAGAGGCTAAGGAGATAACTTGAATGTATTTTCAAAGCTTAAACATTATTTAGTTCAATTTCAATAATAAGTAATATGCTATAAAATATCTAGTAAGTATTTTTCCCAAGTGAGGAAACATTGGCCCCAGCAATGCCAGAGTTGTAGCTTATGTGTTTTTTTAATCAATTTTATGTCATACTCTTCTTTCTTGACACATTTTTGTTTTCATCATTTGTATTTCTTATGAAATTACAAAAGTGGCACCTGAGCACTAACAGAATGAATGTCAACAGAGTATTAGCGTCATTACTTTAATCTGCATTCTTAAGATAGCTGTTTCTCTTACATAAACAATTAAAATTGATGACATAATATAAGCTTATGAACACATGTAATGATGTTAGTTTACATCAGGCCACACTTTGTGAGCAAAAATAATTAAGAGCTATAATGCAAGCAGACTACATTTCATGGAAGTAATATAAATTTCTACCATCCCTGGTTCTTTCCATGGAAATTCACATTTACGAAAAGGGCATCTTGAAAAGAGTTGTACTCTTCTTGCATCATGATCAACGAGTGAAAAAATCTAACAGTTAAATAAGATCCAGATGCAATATAAAAATAGGTTAGAAATATCTATTAATTTGTGCCCCTTTTCAGAATATGAGAATGTTCTGTGGAACTGCCTTGTCCAATATGGTAGCTCCTAGCCTCATGTGGTTATTTAAATTAAATGAGAATTATAAAATTCAGTCTGTCAGTGGCACTAGCCACATTTCCAGTGCTCAGTAACCTCTTGCGCCGAGTGGCTACCATATTGGACCACTCAGAACATTTTTACCATTGCAGAAATTTCAAATGGACAGCACTGCTCTACAGAATTAGCAGAAATATTGCACAAATGGAGAGTGTTTCTACCACAATATTGATATGAAGTTGGTCTAATATCACAAAAGATTTTGTCATTTGTGATATAAAACTGTGTTAGGAAAGAACACATACATAGTAACTTGGATTTTAAAAATGGTTCAACTACAGTAGTACAAGAATCAGGAAATATCCTGGAAGATATTTCTGGAAATTGATAAATTGCTATTTAGGAAGTTATAACCTAGAGCTTCTCTTTAAAAATTATAATTATTGATAATGGTTATCAATATAATTTTTTGTTTATTTCTAGGTATAGTTTTTGTAGATTTTTAATTTTTTATAAATAAAATTTCCCATTAGATTATTCACCTTAATCTGAAATCTTTGATTTCTCTATATACATATAGTAGTGTTTGATACACTGAAATACTTGAAGAAAGTAATATGAAATTAATTTTTCTAGATAATATAATGTTAAGGGAAAAACACTTTGATTTCAACCGCTGTTGAGAGATTTCATAAAGTATATTAATCTACTTTTCTGCCTAAATACACCCAGTATCCTAAACATAATATGACAATTTAGATGATTGAGACTCTTGCAGTGCCTCAGTCATTGCTTTGAAAGACATTTTGATTGTAAAATTGTTGCTACTAACAGGTGTTAAGGCATAGGGGTGGATATTTAATGATTTAGCTACTTTAATTTCCTTTATAAAATATCCTCCTAAGTCATTATCCAATCAAAACTTGAAATTTCCCAGAGATGGAGAACTCTGTAACTAATTTATATGAGCTTTGTTCAATCAAACATCAATTCATTTACAAATTGATGGTAATGAATGTATGTAAGTTTGCCAGCTTTCTAACCCTCAAGGAGCTTATAGTTTAGTGGAGGGATTCTGACAAGTAGGTAGGCTACTATGACAAAGTATGAGGAGTACAACTATATGGTTAACTATAGATTTTTAAGGCATAAATAATAACAGTAATTCACAACTATTGAGCATTTGTTACATGACAGACACTTTGGTAAGTAACCACTTGTATTGTCTCATTTAATATTTTCAACATCCTATGACATCAGATATTTGTTGTTTTTTTTTTTTGCTTTGACTTACACAAAAAATGAGTTTTAGTATTAAATAAGATTGAATCTAATTAACTTGAAGAACCAGGATTTTACACACGTTATCTAATTCAAGAATCTAGATCCTTAACCATTACACTGCAAAGAAGGGGAAAACCCTCAATGAGATGGATTGGCACATTGTCTGCAACAATAGGTTAAAGCATAACAACGATTGTGAAGATGGTGCAGGATCAGGCAGTGTTTCATTCTGTTGGACATAGGGTTGCTATGAGTCGAAATGGACTGCTCTTAGCATTTGTGATCCATTGGTGAATAAAACCGACAAGTCCAATGGGACAATGGAGCATGCACAGAAGCCAAGGAAATACAGTGGAGGGCAACAAGGCTATAGGCAGGGCTGGTAGGGGTAGCCAGCAGCACATCTGCCAAGGTATCAACCTGGACTTCTGAAAGCATAAGCACACTGGAGGCAGTGCAGGGTACCCTGGTGCCCCAAAGGGGAGGTCAGGTGGGAACCCAGATGCAGATTGAAAGTGATGAAGATAGAAACAGTATAAATAGCAGCAGAGGTAGTGGCAGTGGCTGAGACTCCTGGAGAGTGGGGGGGCTTCCCTTAGTGGCAGAGCCCTGACCTGGAGCCTCTCCCTGTGGTATTGGCACACATGTTAACTCTCCACCATGAGCTCTGAGACAGGGACTGTCTTTGCTCTGGCACTAAACTGTGCCTGCAAATTATTAAAAAATAAAAATGTTCACATAGACATTGTAATAAAGGATGTCATACAGATATTAGAATTCTTCATTAAATGTAAAATCTCTGGTTTTAAAAACTGCTGAAATACTTCAAAGCGTATACCCATAGACTTAGAAATTAAATTTAAGATTGTCACATTTTAACAGAAAAGAGGACTATTTCCATATGAAACTCTGGATGAACCAATAAAGGCAGCAGTTATAAAGTATTTTTTTTCTTTCTTTGCAATTGAAACTACAGCTATAGAATACATACATAAGTGCTTTAAATTATATGCAAGTCATGAAGTCACTTTTAGTTTCTAGCACAACCTCTATGAGTTATGGTAAATGTCAGTGGAAACATTACAATATTCTTGTATAAGTTTACATTTAAATTTACATATTTATATATTTATTATATTATATTTATATATTACATTTATATCGTAATTGTATGATTTTTTTTCCTTTTTTTTGTTGTAATTAAATGAAGTTTACATTTCAAGTTAGTCTCCCATACAAAAAATTTTTTTTTTACATACATTGTTATGAGACCCCAATGGCTCACCCCATTCTGCAACAGCACACTCCACCCCTCTGACCCTGATTCCCCATGAACATTCAACCAGCTCCTAAATCTCTCTGTCTTCCGGTCTCACCTCTGGACAGAAGCTGCCCCTTTGGTATCTTGTATCTACTTGACTAAGAGGCACATTCTTCACGAGCATAACTTTATGTCCCACAATCCAGTCCAATCCCTGTCTGAAGAGTTTGCCTCAGAAATTCTTTTAGTTCTGGGGTGATAGAGAGTCCAGGGGCCACGCTTTCCAGGGCACCTCCAGTCTCAGTTAGATCATTAAGTCTCTTCTTCTTACTAGAATTTGAGCTCTGCACCCCATCCTTCTACTGCTCCATCAGGGACCCTCTGTTCTGTTCCCTGTCAGGACGTTCATTGGTGGTAGCTGGGCATCATCTAGTTCTTCTGGTCTCAGGCTGATGAAGTCTCTGGTTTATGTGGCCCATTGTGTCTCTTGGGCTAATACTTTCCTTGTGTCTTTGGTGTTCTTCATTCTCCTTTACTCCAAGTGGTTGGGACCAATTAATGCATCTTAGATGGCCGCTTGCAAGCTTTTAAGACCCCAGACACCACTCACCAAAGTAGGATGCAGAATATTTTCTAAATAACATTTGTTATGCCAATTGACCTAGATGTCCCCTGAAAGCATGGTCCCCATACCCCTTACCCCTGCTACTCTGTCTCTCAAAGTATTTGATTGTATTGAGGAAACTTCTTAGCTTTGGTTTAGTCCAGTTGTGCTGGCTTCCCCTGTAGTGTGCGCTGTCCTTCCCTTCACCTAAGATGATTCTTATGTACTATCTAGTTAGTGAATAACCCTCACCCTCCCTCCTCACCCCCCGTAACCATCAAAGAATGTTTTCTTCTGTATTTAAACCTTTTCTTGAGTCTTATAATAGTGGTCTTATACAGTATTTGTCCCTCTGTGACTGACTAAATTCACTCAGCATAATAAGTTCCAGCTTCCACCATGTTATACGGTGTTTCACAGCTTCATCATTGTTCTTTATTGTTGTGTAACAGTGGAACTGATTTGTATGAAGAGTTAAAATTCTTTAGAAAAATTGTTCTTCAGGAATCATCAGTGCTAAATATACTAAAACTTATATCACACAAAATAATTTATTAGAAATTTATCTCAACATTGTTATCACCTATAAAATATTCTGAACAGTTCTAGTAACAGTTGCATCAGCAAAAAGGAATTTCTCAAAATTACAAATTATCAAAAACTTATTTGCAATTTTGCATGCCAATAGTGACTTTCAATTATGTCAATTGAAAATAAGTTGACCAAAGTATAAATTTCGATAGCCTAATATATGAATTGAAGGTGGAGCCAACAGAATCAGCACATTATCCCGCCACAGCTAAGACCTAAAAAAACTAAGTAAAACTGAGACAAACTTCAATCCTGGAAGCCTAAGTGTCAAATGAAGAGATAAAGAACTCAACCAAGCACCAAATGGAGTAAGAAATTGACAGAGAATAGACAGCCAGAAGAGATTCGGAGCAGAGGTCCCCTATCAGCTAATGCAGCACCGAGTCACCTTCTTGGACTCCTGTCAGAGATTGGTGGACAGGGAGTACAGGAAAGCAGCTTTATGGCACTCCCAGCAGGAGACATAGCACCTGGTAACCAGGGATACACACCTTCCCACCCCCCACCCTTCTTCCCCTGCTCGACCTCCACTGCTTCCCAAAGGGCTGCAGTCACTTGGCCAGGAGGTGTCAGCTCTGTGCCACTTGGATTTGCCCTGCCCACATCAGCCTGCTCCTTCAGTGTCATTTATTTGTTGTTGGTGTTGCATTTTTAGGCTTCTTTTGGTTTCTTCCCTCTCTTTCACTCTCTCCCCATCCTTTCTCTTGAACACTGGGCTCTGTGTACCATCTCCACCTCTTCTTGACAGGCTGTGAAGTGCCACTCAGTTGGGGAACCACTTCCTTGGACTGCGCTGCCACGCTGGTGGGAACCCTGGGGCTTTTTGTTTGTTTGTTTTCTTTTTTCCTTTTCTTCATGTCTTGATTTCTTATCTCTCTCTACTTACCTTCTTTTCCTGTCTCCTGAGTACCTAGTGCTGCATGCCATTTCCACCCCTTCTAGCCAGGCACAGTGCTTGGCTTGGGAACCACTTCCCCAGTCTGCACAGCCACACCAGTGACATCTCTAGTGACATTTCCTTTTTTAAAAAATATTTATTTTATTATTATTTTCTTTTTCTTTTTTCCTTTTTGTTTTTCTTCATTTATCAGTTTCTCGTCTCTCTCTACTTATCTTCTTTTCTTGTCTCGTCAATACCTGGTGCTGTGTGCCGTCTCTGCTCCTTCTAGATGGGCTGTGCCCTGAGGCCTGACAGTCATTTCCCTGGTCACCAGTGGAATCCCTGGGGGCATTTCTTTTATTTATTTATTTCTCTTTTTCTTTTTTCCTTTTTTTTTTTTTTTCCATTTCTTGGTTTCTCATCTCTCCACTCCAACAGCAGGTTCTCTCCGCACTTTTTTTTTTTTTTTGGTTCCTGTTTATCTCTCCTCTTTTGCTTCTTTCCCATACCCACTTAGCTCCACACATCACAACCTCTCCCTTCCTTCCTGCCTATCTGCACCATGCACTGAACATCACAACCCCAAGTAGCACAGGCACGGTCTACCAGAACTTGCCCTGCAATGGCCACCGGCCAGCCCTGTCAGTCTCTGTACTTACCACAAACAACCCATCCCAGGCCTTCTTCTTCAGCTGGACCTGCCCTGTTGCACCATAGCTGAGCTACTGGCCCTGCCCATTGGACAAAGAGGTGAAAATTATCATGCCCACAGATGAGTAAACAACAAAGAACACACAGCCTGCCTGCTCAGACATAAACGAAAAAGAAAAGTAGGATGAAACAAACAAATATATAATCAACAAACAAAGAACATAACTACTGCACATCCCAAAGACAGTAGACAATATTAAAATATATTAAAACAATAGGACAGGATAGTTAAGAGAGGCATCCAAAATAAACCACCAGATGACTTTCCAGTAGAAGAAAATGCACTGGAACTACCTGATAGGGAATTCAAATCTCTAATATTCAGAGCTATCCAAGAGTTGAAGCAAAAAGCAGACAAAAATGAGGAAAAAATAGACAACATCATGGAAAAAGCAGAAGGAATCATGGCAAAGACAGACAAAACAATGTAAGGATTCAGGAAAATAGTACAGGAACAAAATGTCAAAATAAATTCACAACTAGAAATCATACAAAAACAATAATTAGAAATCCAAAAGATAAACAATAAGATTTCAGAAAAGGACAGTGTCATAGAAAGTCTAAGGAGCAGGTCTGAAACAATGGAAGACAAGATCAGCAAAATTGAAGACAAATACTGGGATACTACTATGTTTGAGGGAAAATCAGAAGAAAGAAAGAAGAAAATAAAGAAACCCTGAGAATGATGTGGGATACAAATCAAAAGAAAAGTTTTCGAGTGATTGCAGTTCCAAAACAGGGGGAGAAAACGGAAAACACTGAGAAGATCGTTGAAGAATTACTGACAGAAAACTTCCCTAATATCATGAAAGATGAAAAGCCGACCATCCAAGAATAGGACAGCCCCCAAAAGAAAATAGCTAACTCATATAATTACACTTGATAAAACTAAAGACAAAGAAAGAATTCTGAGAGCAGCTTGAGAAAAATGAAAAGTCAAATACAGGGGGGAAACAATAAGACTAAGCTCAGATTATTTGGCAGAAACCATGCAGACAAGAAGACAATGGGATGACACATATAAAACCTTGAAACAAAAAAATGGCCAACCAAGAATAATGTATCTTGCAAAACTCTCCTTCAAATATGATGGTGAAATTAGGACATTTCCAGATAAACAGAAATTAAGGGAATATGTAAAAACCATACCAAACTTAAAAGAATTATTAAAGGGAGTCCTTAGGTTTGAGAACAAACAACATCACATGACAGCCTGAATCTAGGAAGCAAGATTGTACCAGCCAGATACCAATCTAGAAAATGAACTCTCAGGAATTATTCAAAACTAAAAAATTTACAACAGAGACCCAGGGAGGTTAATCTATAAATTACAACAATGTCAGAGCAATAAAAGAAAGAATAAATGGTGTAGGTACAGAACTTTCTAATGGAGATGAAGGCAATGCGATACCACATAATAAAAGACTGGTTCCAACCTAGGAAGAAAAGAGTAAATTTCAAAGTAACCAGAAAGAAAGTTAACAAACCTGCTCATCAAAATAAAGAAGAAAAACATAAAGTCGCAGTAAAAAAATCTACAAAAACAAATAAAAAAAATCCAGAAACAAAAGGAATACAGCACAGAAGAGTAAGAGGAACAAAGAAAATATCAACACCACAGAAAAAATCACTATAAAATGACAGCAATAGACTCACACCTACCAATAATTACACTGAACATAAATGGCCTAAATGCACCCATAAAGAGACAGAGAGGGACAGAATAGATAAAAAACAGAATCCATCAATGTGCTGTCTACAAGAGACACACCTTAGAAATAAAGACATGAATTTATTAAAAATCAAAGAATGGAAAAAATATATCAAGCAAATGGCTACCAAAAAAGAGCAGGAGTGGCAATACTAATCTCAGATAAAATAGACTTTAAAACAAAATCCACCATAAAAGACAAAGAAGGGCATTATATAATGATTAAAGGGATGATCCATCATGAAGACATAACTATAATAAATGTCTACCTACCCAATGACCAGGTGCCAAAACACAGAAAACAAACTCTAACAACACTGAAAAGAGAAATTGACAGTTCCACAATAATAGTAGAAGACTTCAAGACACTACTCTCTGTAAAGGACAGAACACCTGGAAAAAAACCCAACAAAGATACAGAAGGTCTAAAGGACACAATCAGCCAACTTGAACTCATAGACATATATAGAACACTCCATCCAACAGCTGCAAAGTACACATTCTTTTCCAAAGCACATGGAACATTCTCCAGAATAGACTACATCTTAGGCTACAACAAAATCCAAAACACTGAGATAATATAAAGTATCTTCTGTCATCACAAGATAATCAAAGCAGAAATTAACAAGAAGAGCAAGGAAAAAAAAAAAATCAATTGCATGGAAAATGATTAATGCCCTGCTTAAAAACCACTGGGTAGAGAAGGAATCAAAGATGGAATAAAAAAATTCCTAGAATCAAACCAGAATGAAAACACATTATACCAAAACCTTGGGATACAGCAAAGGCAGTGCTCAGTGGTCAATTTATAGAAATAGATGCATACATCAACAAAAGAAAGGGACAAAATCAAAGCATTAGCCACACAGCTCAAACAAATAGAAAGAAAACAGGAAAAGAAGCCCACAGCCACCAGAAGAAAAGAACTAATAAAGAGCAGAGCAGAAATAAATGAAATACAGAATAGAAAAACAACAGAAAGAATCAACAACACCAAAAGTTCATTCTTTCAAAAGGTCAACAAAATCAACAAACCACTGGCCAAATTGACAAAAGAAAAACAGAAGATGTAAATAATCCAAATAAGAAATAAAATGGGGGACATTACAACAGACACAAGTGAAATTAAAAGAATCCTAACAGAGTATTATGAAAAACTATACTCCTACAAATTTGAAAACCTAGAGGAAATGGACCAATTTCTAGAAACACACTACCTACCCAAACTAACACAAAATGATTTTGAAAATCTGAACACACCCACAACAAGACAAGCGATTGCAAAGTAATAAAAAAAAAGTTCCCAGTTAAAAAAAAGCTCTGATCCACATGGCTTTACTGGAGAATTCTAACAAACATTCAGAGAAGAGATTACACCAGTACTAGTCAAACTATTCCAGAACATAGAAAAGGAAGGGATACTTCCCAATTCACTCTATGAAGCCAGCATAACCGTAATACTAAAACCAGGCAAAAACACTACAAGAAAAGAAAATTACAGACCAATATCTCTTATGAATACAGATGCAAAAATTCTCAATAAAATTCTAGCCAATAGGGGGACCTCATACCATTAAGAAAGCAGTGCCGGGAGCAGAGTGCATCCTTTGGACCAGGGTCCCTGCACAGAGAAGCTCCTAGTCCAGGGGAACACCGAAGAGAAGAAGGCCGACAGAAAGAAAAAGCCTTCCCCTGGAGCTGATGCCCTGAATTTGGACTTAGCCTACTTTAACTGTGAGGAAATAAATTTCTGCTTGTTAAAGCCATCCACTTGTGGTATTTCTGTTGTAGCAGCACTGGATGACTAAGACAGAATTTGGTACCGAGAGAGTGGGGTGCTGCTCTAACAGATACCTAAAATGTGGAAGCAGTTTTGAAACTGTGAATGGACAGAGTAATGGCAGCAGCAAAGGACCAGCAACAGCAGAGAACCTGCAGAGGCAGAGAAGCAGCAGCGACAAAGAACCAGCAGCAGGAGAACAAGAAGACCAGTGTGAGATGGCACTGGAGTGGACCCACGGAGTAAGAGAGCTGAGTGCCTGTGCACAGGAGGCTTCCTGGCGAAGGTGGGTGCCTCTGGGTACTTATCAGTGGAGCTAGGCTTGCTGACCCATGGATCAAGAGACCTGAGTGCCTGTGTGCATGAGGCTTTCTGGTGGAGTGGGTTGCCTCTGGGCACTTATCTGTGGAGCTACCAAGCTTTGGAACACTTGCCCCAGTAGGGCAGATGTGGGCAAGAGGACTGAGGGCCAAGAGGCCACAGGAAACAGAAGCAGAAGCTGAAGAGACAAGAGACACAAGAAGCTGAGCTGCTTCAGTCTCAAAAGGTATGGCCATGACCTCGGGGGTTTCAAAGTGTGGAGCCATGGCCTCTGGTGTTTCTAAGAGTGGAGTTAACATTCCCATGGACTAGGAGAGTGGTGTATCTAAAGCCAAGGGAGCAGAGTTGCTGTCCCAGTGGGCCTGGAAAGCGGAGCTGAAGCCCAGAGCCAAGGGGCCTCCACTCAAAAGCCAGAGACTGTGGCCAATACCTAGAGTCTGGAAGGCAGGGCTATTGTGTAAATTGTCTCAGAGAACAGAGGATTAGTTTCAAAGCCTTGAGGGCTAATGTAATGTGTTCTGCTGACTTGTTTGGTGCCTGTTATCACTTCTTTTCCTCTAGTTTCTCCCATTTGTAATGGAAATGTCTAGCTTGTGCCTGTTCTGCCATCGTACCTTTGGAAGCAGATAACTTGTATTCTAGATTTCACAGATGAAGAGGAATTTTTGGATTTTGGACTTGGAGTTAAGACTTTTGCTATAATATGTTGGGGTGAATATGTTTTCCATGTTGCAAGTATGTGATTTTTGGGGGGCTAAAGGGTGGAATGTCATGGTTTGAATTATGTCCCCCCAAAAATGTGAGTATCAATTTGGCTGGGCCATGATTCCCAGAATTTTGTGAATGACCTCCATTTTGTGATTGTAATTTTATATTAAAGAGGATTAGGGTGGGATTGTAATACCACCTTTACCCAGGTCACTTCCCTGATCCAATGTAAAGGTAGTCTCCCTGGGGTGTGGCCTGTACCACCTTTTATCTCTCAAGAGATAAAAGGAAAGGGAAGCAAGCAGAGAGTTGGGGACCTCATACCATCAAGAAAGCAGTGCCAGGAGCAGAGCACATCCTTTGGACCAGGGTCCCTGAGCAGAGAAGCTCCTAGTACGGGGGAACACTGAAGAGAAGAAGGCCGACAGAGAGAAAAAGCTTTCACCTGGAGCTGATACCCTGAATTTGGACTTAGCCTACTTTAACTGTGAGGAAATAAATTTCTCTTTGTTAAAGCCAAAAAAAAAAAAAAAAAATTCTAGCCAATAGAATTCAGCATCATATCAAGAAAATAATACACCACAATCAAGTAGGATTCATACCAGGTATGCAAGGATGGTTCAACATTAGAAAATCAATCAATGTAATCCACCACATAAAAGGAAAGAAAAAAATCACATGATCATCTCAATCGACCCAGAAAACGCATTCAACAAAGTCCAACACCCATTTCTGTTAAGAACTCTCAATAAAATAGGTATAGAAGGGAAATTCCTCAACATAATAAAGGGCATCTATACAAAACCAACAGCCAGCATCATTCTTAATGGAGAGAGGCTGAAAACATTCCCCTTAAAATCAGGAACAAGGCAAGAATGTCCTTTATCATCACTTCTATTTAACATTGTGCTGGAAGCCCTAGCTAGAGCAATAAGGCAAGAAAAAGAAATAAAGGACATCCAAATAGGTAGTGAAGAAGTAAAACTGTCCTTATCTGCAGATGATATGATACTATATACAGAAAAGGCAAAAGACTCCATGAGAAAACTACTGGAACTAATAGAAAGATTCAGCAGATTAGTAGGATACAAGATAAACATACAAAAATCAGTTCGATTCCTATACACCAATAAAGAGAATGACACAAAAGAAATCAGGATAACAGTACCATTTATAACAGCCTCTAAAAAAATAAAATACTTAGGAATAAATCTAATCAGGGATGTAAAAGACCTATACAAAGAAAACTAAAAAAACACTACGGCAAGAAACCAAAAGAAACATAAATGGAAAAACATACCATACTCATGGATAAACTCAACATTGTGAAAATGCCAGTTTTACCCAAAGCAATCTACAAATATAATGCAATCCCAATCCAAATACCAACAACATTCTTTAAAGAGATGGAAAAAATAATCATTAACTTTATTTGCAAAGGGAAGAGATCCCGGATAAGTAAAACACTATTGAAGAAGAGTAAAGTAGGAGGACTCACACTACCTGAACTCAGAACCTACTATACAGCTACAGTAGTAAAAACAGCCTGGTTCTGGTACAACAACAGATACATTGACCAATGGAACAGAATTGAGAATCCAGATGCAAATCCATCCACCTATGGTCACCTGATCTTTGACAAGGGCCCAAAGTCCATTAAATGGACAAAAGACAGTATATTTAATAAATGGTGCTGGCAAAACTGGATGTCCATCTGCAAAAAAAATGAAACAGGACCCATACCTCACACCATACAAAAAATCTAATTCAAAATGGATCAAAGACCTAAATCTAAAACAAAAAATTATAAAGATTATAGAAGAAAAAATAGGATGAATGCTAGTGGCCATAACACACGGTATTAACAGGATACAAACCATAACCAACAATACACAAACTCCAGAAAATAAGGTAGATAACTGGGATCTTCTAAAAATTAAACACTTATGCTCATCAAAACACTTTACCAAAAGAGTAAAAAGAGAACCTACAGACTGGGAAAAAATTTTTTTGGCTATTACAAACCAAGGAAGTTCTAATCTCTAAAATCTGCACGAAAATCCAATACCTCTACAACAAAAAGACTAACAATTCAATTAAAAAATGAGCAAAGGAAATGAACAGACACTTCGCCAAAGAAGACATTCAAGCAGCTAACAGACACATGAAAAAATGCTCGGGATCACTAGCCATTAGAAAAAGGCAAACCCAAACCACAATGAGATACTGTCTCACTCGAACATTACTGGCATGAATCAAAAGAACAGAAAATAACAAATGTTGGAGAGGCTGCGGGGAGATCAGAGAACTCTTATGCGCTGCTGGTGGGAATGCAAAATGGTAGAATCATTTTGGAAAACAATATGGCACTTCCTTAGAAAGCTAGAAATAGGAGTACCATATGACCCAGCAATCTCGGTCCTAGGAATATATCCTAGAGAAATAAGAGCTATCACATGAATAGACATATGCACACCCATGTTCATTGCAGCATTGTTCACAATAGCAAAAACATGGAAACAACCTAGATGCCCATCAACAGATGAATGGATAAACAAATTATGGTGCATAGACACAGTGGAGCACTATACAATGATAAAGAACAATGATGAATCTGAGAAGCATCTCATAAAATGGATGAATCTGGAGGGCATTATGCTGAGTGAACTACGTCAGTCCCAAAAGGACAAACATTGTATGAGACCACTAATATAAAAACTCATGAAAATGTTTACACACGAAAAGAAACAATCTTTGATACTTATGAGGGAGGTGAGGGGTGGGATGGACAAACACTAAATAGACAATAGATAAGTGGCAACTTTGGTGAAGGTTAAGACAGTACACAATACTGGGGAAGTCAGCACAACCTGTACAAGGCAAGGTCATGGAAGCTCCATAGACACATCCAAACTCCCGGAGGGACTGAATTACCATCCTGAGGGCTATGGGGACCATGGTCGGGGAACGTCCAGCTCAACTTGCATGACATAATTTATAAAGAAAATGTTCTACATTGTACTTTGATGAGTAGCGTCTAGGGTCTTAAAAGCCTGTGAACAGCCATCTATGATACTCCACTGTTCTCATCCCTTTGCAAGCAAGGGAGAATGAAGAAAACTAAAGACACATGGGAAAGGTTAGTCCAACAGACTAGTGGACCACAACTACCACGGCCTCCGTTAGACTGAGTTCAGTACAACTAGATGGTGCCCGGTTACCACCACTGACTGCTGTGACAGGGATCACAACAGAGGGTCCTGGACAGAGCTGGAGAAAAATGTAGAATAAAATTCTAACTCACAAAAAAAGACCAAACTTATTGGCCTGACAGAGACAGCAGAAACCCTCAGAGTATGGCCCTGGACACCATTTTGGCTCGGTAATGAAGTCACTCCAGAGGTTTACCATTAAGCCAAAGATTAGACAGGCCCATAAAAAAAAAAAAAAAAAAACAAGATTAAAGGGGCACATCAGCCCAGGGGCAAGGACTAGAAGGCAGGAGGGGACAGGAAAGCTGGTAATAGGGAACCCAAGGCAGAGAAGGGAGTTAGTTGACATGTCATGGGGTTGTTAACCAAGGTCATAAAACAATATGTGTACTAACTGTCTAATGAGAAGGTAGTTTGTTCTGTAAACCTTCATCTAAAGTACAATTAAGAAGTATATATATATATGAATTTGAAGAAAAGTAAGCCATAAAAATGTTATGATCAATCAAGCTATCATATTATTAAAGTATCTATTGCATTATATTAAACTATGATATCAAAATCATAGTTTATTTTGCAATTGCAAATCGACTCAACAGTACCTAACAACAACAAAAGTTATGTTTTTACTCAAGTAACACAATTACCCATGTTACTATTTATAATAAAATATTTTTTAAAGAAAAAATTTAATATTTTAGTACCTTCAACTGAACTTTTTTCCTGTTTCTTAAACAGGTGGTCCCATATTTTCATTTGGCACTGTGCTCTGCAAATGATGTAGCCAGCCCTGCTTCAAAGTTAATTTGCTATAGGGTGCTATTTCAAAGGATAGGAAGATTTTGAAAAAGAGGAATAGAGAAAAATGGAGCCAAAAGGAGAGGAAGTACAGAATGTTTTGGGAATGAGAATAAGGAAGAGGTTAAATGAGGTGGTGGGAGGTTTCATCATAAACAGTGATCACAGATATCCAGAATGTGAGCTAAGATAGATTTGGCTAGCTGAAAAGTTGCCAACAGGATTAGTCCCAGCAATGCGCTAGTTGGCAGGAGTGGGAAGAGGGCAAAAAAGGGATGGGGAATCAAATCTCTTTCATTTCTATTTTCTGAATATTAAATGACACTGGTTAAATACTTGATGCCTTTGAATTATGATGTTGGCAAAGAATACTGACTATACCATGGACTGCCAGAAGAATGAACAAGTCTGTCTCGGAAGAAGTACAGTCAGAATGCTCCTCAGAAGCAAGGATGGCAAGACAGCATCTCACATACTTTGGACACATTATCAGGAGGGACCAGGATTTGGAGAAGGATATCATGCTTGGTAAAATAGAGGGTCAGGAAAAAAGAGGAAGACCCTCAACAAGAAGGATTGACACAGTGGCTGCAACAATGGGCTCAAACAGCAATGATTGTGAGGATGGCACAGGACCAGGCAGTGTTTCCTTCTGTTGTGCATAGGGTCCTATGAGTAGGAACCAACTCTATGGCACCTAACAACAAAGTTAAATACTGGTCAGTTACAATCTTACACTATATTTCAACTATCTGACAGCTCCTGAGGATCGTTAACTTTATAAGATCAATAAGAATTTACTCTTTCTGAAGTATTTAACACATAGTTGCCCATATGAGAAGCAGTTCTACAACAAATCAGTACCTTCATTCTTTGTGGGCTTCATATTTGAAGGTAATCTTTCAATTCTCTGTCCTTGGTGTACTAGTAAATGAAGCACTTCTGTCCTTTCTATGGAAACCCAGATGGTGTAGTGGTTAAGAGCTATGGCTGCTAACCAAAAGGTCAGCAGTTCAAATCCAGCAGGTGTTCTTTGGAAATCCTATGGGGCAGTTCTACTCTGTCCTGTAGGGTTGCTATGAGTCAGAATTGACTCGACGGCAACAGGTTTTTTGGTCTTTTCTATGCACCTTAGTCTCTGATAGCCCATCTTTTTGTGGTGCCTCCTAGGACTTTGAAAGTACATCATCTTCTAAATATTATATCGCACCATCCCAATTAGGTGAAGCATAAAATTCCAATTCTCCTTGGTGCAAAACTGTTCAACTCTTTAGGCATAATACTGGCCAACAGTTAATTTCATTGCTGTAGAACAATAGTGACAAAATAAAATGCTTATAGAGGTCAGAAAGAAAACACTCATGAGTCAAGAGGGCTAGGTCGGAAAAACAGGAACACACAAGCCCTAGCTTAAGGGGACAACCACTGCATAAGATACGCAGTTTCTCCGAAAGAAGGCTTTGGATTCTATTGAAGAGAAGCCAAAAATCTGAATGGTTATGCTAAATCTCCTGGATAATAAATTTTAGAAGATTAATGTATGGTATATATGTGTACATTTGGAAGATATTTAAATAAATATCTGCAGGCCAAATAGAAGCTACTGTAGGCTTGAAATACCCCAGAGGCAAATTGTGTACAAGTTCTGGAACAGAGCATGACAGAGAGGTCTGGACATGTATTTTTGAAAAGTGGCAAAAATCTTGGCAACCACTAACTAATCGACCATTTTTTTTTTTTTTCAATCAACAGCCTAGGGATTAAAGTGATTTTCAGTTTATAGAATACCAGTTCAAGAAAGAGAAATCTTGCTGGCGACCAGTGAAATCAGGTAAAACAAACAAAAATTAAAGAAGTATTTGGTAGAACTAATATGACTATCAAATTTTAAATATATAGTTTCTTCCCCTGCCCATAAGGACGTCCTTAATATGGTAATAGATGCCAAAGGGTGGGAAGAGGCCGCAATCATGTCCAATATGAGATAAGAGGACTCCGTCTTTTCTGCATATAAAGCTTTAGATCTGAATTTTATTTCAAGTTTGTTGAGCAGCAATCAGTACCCATCTGTAATTAGTCTCTGTCTTTTCACTGAAGAGAGGTTGAGACAGAGTTTTAAAGGTTATTCTACACCAGACAAAAGGAGTACATGAAAAATAAAAGGCCGTTCAAATGATCTAAAGTGCACTTGAATCTGCCACTTTGATATCATTAGCAAATTGTGATTGATGAAGTAGCAGAGTTTAATCTCTTGCAAGCTTTTTGGAAGAAAAGGGGGTATAGAGAGTGTGGCTATTCCCAGTATGTGGCATTATTTTCTAAATGTAGAAGTGATGTGTTTTCAGGTTGTGTAATACTGTCCTTTACTCGTGAAATTATAAAGTTAGGTGGAGCCCTGAGAAGAGTTGTTCCTGAATCAGTCTTCAGGCATTTGATTGTCTTGCCATTTCAAGCTGGGGATTAATAGTCACAGATTCAGGGTTATGCTAAAGTTCCACTCCATAACTAATGCAGAGCATAAGGCAAACACGATATATTTGCTTGTTTTAAAAATCGCTTTTTAAATTATAAGTGTTTACTCATCGTAGGGTTGGTCCATCTCAACTAAACAGGCTAAATACGTTTCTTTGTTTCCAGGGGCAAGAAGATGCTATTTCCTTTAATATTGATAATAATTCACTAGAAAGGTCACTAAAGGTCCTCAAAGTTCTTATACCTGTAATGATAAATATGTACCTATGAAAGCTACATGGTTTGATACACAAAAACAAAAAAAAAACAAAACTGTTGCCGTCAAGTCAATTTCAACTCATAGCGAACCTACAGGAGAAAGAAGAACCACCCGACAGGGTTTCCAAGGAATGGTTGTGGATTCGAACTGCTGACCTTTTGGTTAACAGCCATAGCTCTTAACCACTCTGCCACCAGGGCTCCAGCTTGAAATACAAGGTACCCTTAAATCCAGACCGTTTTATGTCAATTTGAAGGAGGAAGATGAGGGTAGACAAAACAATGGATAATGTATCACAGATGGCCAGAGAAATATGAAATTTACATATCCCATTTTGAAGTGTGTGTAAGACACGGCAGTGGGCTACATTATTTAAAAAAATATATACGAAAAGAAGATTCAGAAACTGAGATCTAGTAGCTCTATTACTGCTTATTTCATGTTGGCATATCATTCCACTGCTCTGAGAACAAATTTCCTTTTCAGGCCTACCTTCTTAGTCTCATTTTGTTGAATAGAAGACCTAGAATAAGACGTTTTACTATCCTACTTTTTATGACCCAAAGTTATCATTAGGACTGTTCAAAAATATTCTAGTTGATTCTGTACGGAGGCATTTTGTAGGCTCTCATGTCTTGTCTCCATGCCTTTTGAAGTTAGGTATGGCAGTATGATTTGCCCCAAGGAAAAGAGTGGCAGTGACCTGGGTCATTTCCAGGGGAAGGTTTGAGAAGCATTGCATGATTTACCCTTAGTATGACAATGGTGGAAGATCATGTCAAGATAGGGCACTTACAGTCCACATACCTGAGTAAATGAGATGAGCCTGGCTTCCCTGCTGACCCACAATGGACATATAGCATAAAGTAATAAACTATCATCATAGAAGCCACTGAGGTTTTGGGATTATTTGTTAGTGCAATGTAACTAAACCTATCCATTTATGTTGTCGTTAGGTGCCATTGAGATGGTTCCGACTCATAGCAACCCTATGTACAACAGAATGAAACACTGCCTGGTCCTGTATCATCCTCACAATAGTTGTTATGCTTGAGCCCATTGTTGCAGCCACTGTGTCAATTCATCTATTTGAGAGTCTTCCTCTTTTTTGCTGACCCTGTACTTTACCAAGCATGATGTCCTTCTCCAGGGACTGATCCCTCCTGATAATGTGTTCAAAGTAGGTGAGACAAAGTCTTGTCATCCTCGCTTTAAGGAGCATTCTGGCTGTACTTCTTCCAAAATAGATTTGTTCATACTTCGGGCAGTTCATGGTATATTCCATATTCCTCACTAACACCATAATTCAAAGGCATCAATTCTTCTGCAGTCTTCCTTATTCATTGTCTAGCTTTCACATGCATATGAGGCAGTTGAAAACACCATGGCTTGGGTCAAGCACACCTTAACCCTTAAAGTGACATATTTGCTTTTTAACACTTTAAAGAGATCTTTTGCAGTAGATTTGTCCAATAAAATGTGTCGTTCGATTTCTTGACTGCTGCTTCCATGGACATTGATTGTGGATCGAAGTAAAATGAAATCCTTGACAACTTTAATATTTTCTCTGTTTATCATGATGTTGCTTATTGGTCCAGTCGTAAGGATTTTTTGTTTTCTTTTTGTTGAGGTGTAATCCATACTGAAGATGGTGGTCTTTGATCTTTACCAGTAAGTGCTTCAAGTCTTCTTCACTTCCAGGAAGCAGGGTTGTGTAAGCTGCGTATTGAAAATTGTTAATGAGTCTTCCTCCAATCCTGATGCCATCATCTTCTTCACAGAGTCCAGCTTCTTGGATTATTTGCTCAGCATACGGACTGAATAAATATGGTGAAATGATACAATCTTCACACACACCTTTCTTGACTTTTAACTACACAGTATCCCTTTGTTCTGTTTGAAGGACTGCCTCTTGGTCTAAATACAGGTTCCTCATGAACACAATTTAGTGTTCTGGAATTCACATTTTTCACAATGTTATCCATAATTCATTATGATTCACATAGTCTAATGCTGTTGCATAGTCAATAAAAAGCAGATAAACATCTTTGTGGTATTTTCTACTTCTGGCCATAATCCTTCTGACATCAGCAATGATATACCTTGTTCCACATTCTCTTCTGAATCTGACTTGAATTTCTGGCAGTTTTCTTTTGATGTACTGCAGCAACAGCTTTTGAATTGTCTTCAGAAAAATTTTACTTGTGTGTGGTATTAATGATATTGTTAGGATAATTTCGCCATTCTGTTGGGTCACCTTTCTTTGGAATTGGAACAAATGTGGAATGAATAGCAGCAGTTTATAGGTACTACTAAATAATTTTACAAATTGATAGAATTAATTTATGCTTCAAGATGTAATGTTTGAGAATTCCAGATGTACCACATTACCTCCATCATTTGATATTTTCAATCTTTTTCATTTCAGTCATTCTTGTGGGTGGATATTATAATTCATTTTACTTGTAATGTCCATGATGAATAATGAAGTTGGGTAACTTTTCATATGCTTATTGACCATTTGGACAATATCTTTTGAAAAGCATTGTTGTTCAAGTATTTTGACAATTTTTAAATTGGGCTGTCTGTCGTTTTTTTGTCTTAATTTGTAAGAGTCCTTTATATATTCTGGATAAGTGTCCATTGTTGAATATATGAATTGCAAATTTCTTCTCCCACTCTGTGGCTTGTCTTTTTACTCTGTTAATATTGTCTTATGATGAACAAAAGCTTTAAATTTCAATTTAGTGCAAATTATCAATCTTTTCCTTTATGGTTAGTAGTTTTTATTTTGTTTAAGGCATCTTTGCCTGCCTCAAATTCATGAAAGCATTTTCCTATGCTATCTTTAGTGTATTACCTTTCAAATTTAGATTATGATCCATCTGGAACTGATCTTTGAATATGCTGTTAAATATTGGCCAGGATTCTTTTTATCTTTTCTGTTGGGATGTACAATTGACCTAATGTCATTTATTAAAGTTTTTTTTCTCCCTTATTAAATTCAGTACCACCTTTATCATATAAAAGTTGACTGGACTATCAATTTTGTTTCATTTGTCTATTTTAAGCCCTATTCATTTCAATCCCTGTAGACTTATTATATATTATATATGTTTTGTATGAATTCCCAATTTTATGATTTTCTTTAATGTTATCTATGCTATTCTTGGTCTGTTGAATTATTGAATTAGTTTAGAATCATCATGTTTGAAATCATGGCAATAGTCAACAATTACATAAGCCAACAAACTTATTTTTCTCACCGGAAGCTAGCTCTGTTTAGTTTGTTCTGACCATGTTTTTAAGGATTTAGGAAAATTGCTGAAACTAATACAAATAGTACATTACTACTATCTTGACAAAAACCCTGGTGGTGTAGCAGTTAAAAACTACATCTGCTAACCAAAAGGTAGGCAGTTCAAATCCACTAGGCACTCCTTGGAAACCCCAAAGGGCAGTTCTACTCTGTCCTTTAGGGTTGCTATGAGTCAGAATAGACTTGACGGCAACGGGTTTGGTTTTTTTTGGTACTATCTTGACACTTGTCAAAATATCCAGTCTCCGATTCCTTTTATCCTTTATGTATATAATATGTGGGCTATTTTTTCTTTATAATATAAAATTGCTTGTGATGCTGAAATATTGTTTTCAGTTAGTGTTTTTCATACTTATCATCAAACCTATTCTTATTTCCTCGACCTCTATTCGCCATATTCCTTTATTTCTACCATTCCCATACATACAGTGGAATATGCTGTTTATCAACTTTCTTAAGGGGGGAGTCTTTTAAATACAATCCATGTCCCATCCTGTCCGGATAAGATGACATAGACTCATCTTGCTCTGTTCCTCTCTTATAAGTACAACTGTAAACCAAGGATATAATGCAATAGGCAATCAAAAGAAGACTCTGAAGGGTAGAGAGAGGAAGGAAAATGGCTTAGGAATTCTAAGTCTGGAAGAACAACAAAAAAAAACAGGGCACCTTATGACTACCACCCAACAGAAGAAGATGATCCAGTCATGGCATTTTCTAACTACCAACCTAACAGCAGGAAGTAGACTAGGTAGGCTCCCTCCTCCTCTGGATTAAATGAGAGACTTTTGAAGAACTCCTCTTTAGTTGGGAAGCACCAGCAAGGAGGATCCATTGCAACTCCACCGACAATTAGAAGCTAGTAAAAGTGTTCTCTTTTTCCACCAACCCTGAGACTCCCTTCTCACACCAAAAGACATCAGATGGTTGGGTGGCACCAGCAAGAGGATTATTACCACAACAAATGGCCATTCTTGGGAAACTTTCTTGTCCTTGGAGGCCAGAGAATCTCTTACCCCTCTAAGAGACATCTAGTAACCTGGATAGAATAAACAGGAGTAGCATGAGCAGGGACCAGTTGGAGTCACAGTAGCAGCAGATAAGCAAAGTTGGCCAGAATATCAACAGACATAACCAGCAAGTAGATTATGACTTGTAGCAGTCTATAGGACAGAGTAGTACTTCCCCATAGAATTTCCAATGCTCTAGTCTTTAAAGAAGCAGACTGCCACGTTTTTCCTGAAGAGCGGCTAGTTGGTTTGAACTGCCTACCTATCTTTCAGTTTTTAGCCAAGTGCTTAACCACTTCGTCTACAGGTCTCCTAAATATCACCTCAGAGATTGTAAATTAAATCACCATTTCAACCGGAGTTCACAAAAGTAGACAAGGATCCGTGTGCTAAACCTAAACAGATGATTGCCTGGTAAAATAAAAAATGTAAGTAGGACCCAGCATATCCTAAAAAATAGTCAAAATGTCTAGAATACAATAAAACGTTTTAAAAATCATGCCATTACCTAGAAGAATCACAACTTGAACGAGAAAAGACAATAAACTAATGTCAAAACAAAGAGGAATTAGATATTGGAATTATTTGAAAAGGATTATATAGGAGCCATCATAAAAACGCTTCAATAAGCAATTTCAAATTCCCTTGAAACAAAGCAAAAAAAATAAATAAATAATTAAAAAAACCTTACTAAAGAAATTAAACTCATAAAAGAAACCAAATTGAATTTAAAAAAAACTAAAAATACAGTAGCCAAAAAAAAAAATTCTTCCTTAACGTGATCAATAGAGTGGAGATGATGGAAAATAGAATTAGTGGACTTGAGGATCAGTAGAATGTATAATCTGGTCAACAACAACAACAACATAAAACAGACGTAAAAAAAAAACAAAAAAAAATTGAGCCTTAGAAGCCTGTGAGACAATAACATAAGATCCAACATCAGTAACACCAGAGTCCCAAAAAGAGAGGCGAAAGTAAGTGCAACTGAAAGAGTATTTGAACAAATAATGCTGAGACTATCCCAAATTTGGTGAAAGACATAACCTACAGATGCAAGAAGCTAACAGAAACTCTAACTGGATAAACCAAACATATCCACATCAAAGCACATCATAATTAAACTTCTGAATATTAACAACAAAAAGCTGCCTGATAGAAATTACCTATAAGGGAATACTAATTAAAACAAACAGAAGATTTAGCACCTGAAATCATGAAGGCCAAAAAGAAGTGGTACAACATTATGCGAGTACTGAATGAAAAGATCTGTCAGTTGTGAATTCTCTATCTGGCAAAACCCTCCTTTAGGAATGCAGGTAAAATACAAACATTCTCAGATGATGTAAAAGTAAAATAATTTGTCACTAGCAGAACTACACTTGCAGAATGGTTGAAAGAAGATCTTCAAACATTAAAAAGAAAAAGAAAATAAAAATTTTGGAATTTCAAGAAGGAAGAACAAGAGAAAGAGCAAAAACACAAAAGACTGAGGTTCTCATCATGAGTTTTATAAATTATATCTGATGACTGGACCAAAAATTATAATACCATCTGATATTCAAGACAATGTAAAGTAGAGAAAGTAAATGGACTTAAATGGAAGCAAGATTTCCATACTTTATTCAAAGTAACAAAATGTTGATACCAGTAGACTGTGACAGGTCACATATGCCTATTGTAGTGTCTAAAATAATCTAAGAAAACTGAACAAAGGGAAATTCTTAATATATAAACCAAGATGTAGTAACTCACAGGAAGACAAGACAATGTTAATGAAAACAAAAAGCATTAGTGGTTGTGTTAGTATCAGATAAAGTAAACTTCAGAACAAAGAAAATTACTAGAAACAAAGAGGGGTATTACATAGTAATGAAAGCATCAATCCGCCGGTAAGACGTAATGATTTTAAATATGTATACACCAAACAGGAGAGTCCCAATGAACATGAAATACAAACTGATAGAGCTGAAAGGAGAAATAGGTAATTCCACAGTTATTGTTGGAGACATTAACATCCTCCTTTGAGCAACTGATAGAAGTATAGATAGAAAATCAGCAAGGATATAGAAAATCTGAATAAGACAATCAACTAACAAGGTCTAATTGACATATATAGAACACTTCACCCAAAGCCAGCAAAATAAACATTTTTTTTCAAGAACCTATAACATGGGCCAAATAACAAACATCAACAAGTTTAAAAGAGTTTAAATTATACACAGTATGTTCTCTGAGCATAATGAATATAACAAGAAGTCAATGTCTTAGGCCGGGTTCTCTATAGAAGCAAAACCAGTAAAGTGTATAAATATATATATATATATATAGAGAGAGAGAGAGAGAGAGATTTATATCAAGGAAATGGCTCACGTGATTTTAGTCTGTGGGTCAGAAAAGAGGCTTCTCCTGATTCATGTAGCCACAGGGGCTGAGAAACCCAAGATCAGCAGACTGGACAGCAGGCCTGTTGTCCACAGGCTGAGAAGATACACGAATCCCGAGATCAGCAGGCAAGACAGGTAAGCTGCTAGCTCAAATCCCAAGAACCAGAGGTGAGATGAACAGGTGGCAGTTGCAGGATCCAGAGCAGATAATAGCCAGAACCTCCACTTATATTCAGATGCAGGCCACACACCCAAGGAAACTCCCTTTCAACTGATTGGCTATTCACAGCAGATCCCATCATGGGGGTGATCACGTACAAACACAGAATCATGGCCCAGCCAAGCTGACATACAATCTTAACTATCATGATCAATAACAAAAAGACAATCAGAAATCTCTATACACTCAGCATAATAGCTAAAAAATGAGAAAAAAAATCAGTATCCTTCAGTAGGTGAATACTTAAATTGTAGTACATCTATATAACGGAATACTAAAGATAAAGAAAAAAGAAACAAAATATTGCTGCATGGATAATTCTCAAGTAAATTTTGCTGAGTGAAAAAAAAAGACAATACCAAAATGTTCCTTAATGCATGATTGAATTCATGTAACATTTTGAAATGAGGCAATTTTATAAATGGAAGACAGATTAATAGTTGCCATGGGTTAGGTGAGATAGGAATGGGAAAAGGAAGTGAGTTTTGTAATAAAAGGACACCATGAGGGATAATTGTGGTGATGGAACTCTTCAGAATCTTGACCATAGCAGTCGATACATGAACCTACACCTGTTAAAATTCCGTAGAACTGAAACACACACACACATACACAAGTACAAGTTAAACTGGGGAAATCTGAATATGATTAGTGGATTGAATCAATGTCAATTTCACTATCCTGCTTGTGATACTGTATAATAGTTATGCAAGTTGTTATGACTGAGGGAAACTGGGTAAAGGGTACCCAGGATCTCTCCATATTATTTCTTACAACTGCATGTTAATCTATAAATAACTAAAAAAAAAAAACAGTTAAATAATATACACTATGCTTTAATGTATTACTAATTCCTTGATACACAGATAATTCAGAATATTATGCACTTTTGAACGTAGTTGAATTTACTTATAAAATATTTTAATTTACACTTTTTCATTGGATTAAAAACAAAAACCTTTAAAAGAATTTACTAATGGGAAAGTTGAAAAAAGACAAATCTAAAAATCCTCTCATTTTCCCATACTGGATAACTTCCTCCCAATACTCCTTCGGTAATGTGTATTCTTTTAATATTGCAAAGTAAACTTCAGCTTCTTGTGAAAACCATTTACTTGCTTTACTGTAATGTAACTTTTAAATGTAATTACTATGAGAAATTTTGCGTCTTGTTATTCAAACTCCATGGACAGGATGGCAAAAAAAAAATATATTAACCTATTGTAATGAAATTGATAATATTGCTTATGTTTTTGTTTTTGAATTTTAAGGCACTGATTTGAAATGACTATTCCACTTCAAGGAGCTCTGGTGGCTCAGTAGTTAACAGCTACAGCTGCTAACCAAAAGGTCAGCAGTTCGAATCCACCAGCCACTTCTTGGAAACCCTCCGAGGCAGTGCTACTCTGTCCTATAGGGTAACTATGAGTCAGAATTGACTGGATGACAAAGGGTGGATTTTGGTATTCCCCCTTAAAGCTGAACTGTTACTTGTTTATGGCTTGGTAATTAAGCACCTCACCATAGATTTTAATGGTATAACTTTGGCATATATAAAATAAAAAAGTATATGTGCAGGTATACATTTAAGTGCATTGAAAGATAGCTATCCTTTTTAAAATTTATAAGCAGGCAGAATGGGTCTGCCAGTTTTGGGGAACCAGCAAAGGATATTGTATTGTAGCAATATTGAAATTTTGATTTAGAATTCTTTGCTAGTATAATGAAGGTGTAAGAATTGGCAGCTTCAACTCTTGCAGTATGTTATCACCAGACTGTCAGAAAGAGCTCGCTTACGCCAACTCTGACAAAACTGGGTGTGTTGTAAACCAAGCACGAGCCATGGGTTTCTTATGCCAATAGAGCATTTCAACCCTTACCTAATTACCACATTTCTTGGAATCTACAAGATAATGTCTTTTAAATTTTTTACTGCTTGTTTGTGAAATCTGAAATAACATAGCAAATGCAATGAAAATTCAGAGGTGTTTCGTGACATTAGTTTACTGGATGCTGGTCTATAAAAGTTTGAATGCACAAATCCTTAACTTTCAATGAGGTCAATTAAACCTGACCCATCGCCTTGCTTTGACAAAGCATTTTTTTTTCATTGTGTAGATCATTTTAAGAGTTTCAGTAATACATGGAATGTCACAGAAAAAAAATTACATGCTCATCCTCTGTAAACTGTGAACGCCAGTGAACATGGAATGTGTAAGCATCATGCAGTAAAAAAGAAACGTTACATCTGAATTTTGGAAGTTATGTTTCTTTTAATGAAATTCATCCAAACAGAAACTAAATTTAGAGGTGATAGAAAAATGCTAAGGTATATTGATACGACAAGTTTGTCAAAAGATCCTGGTCTAAACAGAAAACCATGTTGAAAATTTCTGGAGGGAGGAAAAAGATCAATCATCCTCTAAGAAAGAGACCATGTATGAAAAGAAGAACATATGCCAAAAATATACTTTATTTACCTTTCATTAGAATGCCTGCCTATGAGAAGGTTAAATACTCGAGGAGAGAGAGATGATTTTTCTCATGTTAACTAATCCAGACAAAAGTGAATAGAGATTTGCTTTCTTCAGCATTTATTGATATTAATTGCTTTATTGAACTAGCTGTGGGAACAGGGATTTCCCAATGCCAGCATAAAGGATCATTATTTATAAGCTAACTGATCCCACAATTCTACACTTAGCTCAACATTTCCTTTGGAAATACTGAAAGAATCTTTTAAAAATGTTGTTATATTTCAGCTTTCATACTGTATGCTAAATTACATAAGCTAAATGATAAAACATTTTCCGGGAAAAGGGAATTTTAAAGTCTCACATATTAGGCTTCAAATCAGCTCTGACATGCAGCTTATTATTACATTTTTCTTCCATTTATTTTTAATTCATCCCCTTTGGCTCTGTCCTACAGGTGTCCCTAGTTACAACCATCAGTAAAAACAAAACACATGTGTAGGCTATAAATCCATAGTTGTGCTAATTCATGGGAGTAAAATATCTTCAGTTCCTCCTTCCAATTTCCTTTCCTTTTACCCTTAGAAGCTCTCCATAGTGCTGCAAGCGTGTGATTACAGAAATCAAACTCCTTCCCACATGATAGGTTAGCAGGAAAGTTTTAGTGTGTCATTTCTCATTACAACTAAAAAAGTCAAGGTGGAAATCCCCAGGTTAATTTAGAACATAAAAGGACTTAGAAAAGGGATCAATAGTCGGTAAAAGAGAGGAGCTGCCAATTTAGCTTTTTTATAGGAGCTAGTCAAGGCTCAGTCAATCAGACTAATATCAAGTATTAGCACTAACATTTCACATTGGGAAATCCTAGCTTTGAATGTCAAAGAGTTAATAAGTTTCCCAGGCTCCAAAAGGGACGGTCTTGTAATTTTGTTCAGATATTCGTGTTATAAAGGCGCCAGAGGCAATGCTAAAACCAATGTAGAATTGGTTATTTGCTTGTAAAGTCTAATTTGAGTATTTAATAGATCATCTGTTTTAAATCACATCATGGTGAAATGCAACATGTAAATTGTCAGCTTAGAGTGTTATCTTTTTCCTCTTTCACTTTTATTTTGATAAAATAGTAATTGGGTCTCTAACATGGTTTCTTAGTCTTGAAATAACACCAACAACTAAAAACAAGCATTAGAGTTGTTACATATTATACTCTGATAAATCACTGTTTTGTTTTTGTATTATATTTTTCAAATCATTTCTTCTGTGATAACTGAGCACTTTGTTTTGTGAGGGAAAAGTATTTTTACAAACACAAGAATGTATTGGAATAGCCATCCAAAAATTGTAGACATAAATTTATATAGTGCTTACAGGGTGTCTTAGGTTTGATTATGAAGTTATTCCATGAGTGTATCTTGCCAAGACTATCGCAGAATCAGTGGACTGAAGTTATTAGGTCATCATCCCTGACTAACAGTATAGAATTCTCAAAAGCTTTATTAGGTGCAATTGTAAGTGGCTCAGACAAGAGGTTTCAATTACTTCTTTTTAGAGATGATTCCACAGCTTCAGAGATTTCATTGGCAAGAAATGATTCCTGATGCCCAGTCCAATGTATCATTTTTCTCTTAGATCACTTGCAATCAATCCTGCCCCCCACCTCTTCCCAGCTACATAGCCTTTGCCCATATTGCCCATTTTTTTGGCGTTTCCACCCTCTTTTCACCCAGTAGATTTTACCTGTGTGATCAAATACTCACATAAGAATAAGTATCAGAACTGGACACATTTGGATGAAGAGTGATTAGAATAAATTGAAGTATACCTTAGAAAGAGAATATTTAGTTTGGCTTAAATCACTGCTGTAATCACTTAAACATGAACAATAATAACCCATTTGGAAAATATCAGAAACTGTTTTATATCGCAGACATATCATTACGCCCCCATAATGTTCCAGAAACCTGCCCCTTTCAGCTCCAGCCTACCCCCAGAGAGACTGTCTATTTCTATAACAGCATTCTCAGAGGTCATTTCAAATATGATTTTATTTTCTAACTCACAAAGGTAGGATAGTATGGCAAGGGTATTGTCCTGAGCTGCTTCCCTTTCTGGGACTCAGGCTTTAAGGAATGGTTGCAAGCCGACAGGGAGGCTCTCCACAGTGCATAGAAAAAGCTCCGTAAGAGCCAGGAGCCCCACAGTGGGCCTTTTTTCCACCTATGAACAATATGGTTGTGAGTTTCAGTGGGTTAAATATCAGAATGGAAATTTGTAATAACTTGAGTTCTGATTCCAGATCCATAATTTACTGGCTTGTTGAGTGACAATGGGCACATAACTTCACTGACATGTCTTTTCTAAAGTTTAATTTTGAAGTTTGTGTTAGTTACACATTTGATCATAGCAAAATATGCTATCCTAAAATATAAATCGAATTCTTTAAAAAATATACAAAATAAAACAAAAAGGCTACGTGGGTGCTCTATAATCATAGCACGCACACACACACACACACACACACACACACAATAATTAAATGCATGATGCATTTATGTTAAAAACAAAACAAATCCAATGCCATCGAGTCGATTCCGACTCATAGCAACCTATAGGACAGAGTAGAACTGCCCCCCAATAGGGTTTCCAAGGAGCAGCTGGTAGATTTGAACCACTGATCTTTTGGTTAGCAGCTGATCTCTTAACCACTTCATCACTACCGTTGAACTGTTCACTGACTTATTTTTAGTCCTCAACTACACTTACTTGTAGTCCTTACCTACTCCACATATCTAGAGCATTTTAGTCACCCTCCTGGTGATCTACTGTAAAAATTACAGCCAAGAAAACCCTGTGGGGCAGTTCTACTCAGTCACATGGGATCGATAAGAGTTGGAATCAACTTGAGGACACCTAACAACAACAACACAACTTCCTAAACACGTGATTCCTTTCCATCCACAAAGGAAATTGTGGCCTACCTTCAAGGCATGACCTCGGGTGGAAATCGCCATCATTAGACTCGAGATAGCTTCGGCCAAGTTTGGTAATTTGTTCTGACTTTTTATCCTGAAGTCTAGTAGACCCTCAATTTAAAATAAAAATGTTCAAAGAAAACACACATACACACGCACACATGCGCACGCGCACACACACACACACACACACACGGAGGGAAAGGGAAAGGAAGGAAGGAAAAGAAAAATTCCCTGATTTCAAAGAGACATTAGGAAGAAGACAAAACTCTCCATTCTGTGCACTATAATTTAAAATTCTGGTAATATCAAAAAATCTGACTCAGGAATAATAAGTTTTACTCCAGGAAAAGAGAAGATGGAATCATTACATTTAGTAGCCTACACAGACAATTCATGAGAATTCATTATTTCATTAATTTGTTCATTAAATTCTTATTTAGCCCCTCCTGAGAATCATACAGGATAAAATAAAACAGATAGGACCTCCAATTCCATGGAGTCTTTAGGTTCATAAGCCAAAGACAAGCAAACGAACCACAACAACAGCAAAAAAAAACCCTGTTGCTGTGGAGTTGATTCCAACTCACGGTGACCCTACGTGTGTCAGAGTAGAACTGTGATCCACAGGGTTTTCAATGTCTGATTTTACAGAAATAGGTTGCCAGGTTTTTCTTCCAAGTCACCTCTGGGTGGAATCAAACCACCAACGTTTTGGTTAGCAGCCAAGTACTTAACCATTTGCACAACCCAGTGACTCCTTAAAAAAAAAAAAAAAACCAAACTCTTTGCCATCAATTGCCATCAAGTAGATTCCAGCTTATAGTGAGTGACCCTATACCTTATTAAAAAATTTTCTTAAAAAATCTGTTCATGTTGCTTATATTTTTTATTCCTTTAATTTTAATACATTTGATCATTTCTGCCACATATTTCCTTGTGAGATGGGCAAGACACTTACCATCCTTAAATCTCATTTATTCATAGAAAATAAAATGGGATCTTTATCTTTGGGATTTACAAGAATTATAAAAATTATTGTACTTAGCAGAGTTCCTGGCGTATAATAAGTGCTAAATGAAAGTTAGTTTTGTTTGCTTGCTTGCGTTTTTTTGTTTTCTCTCATCGTAACTAACCAAATGCAAGATACTTATTAAAAAATGCAGGCAAAAAGTAGCTTTATTTAAAAAGCTAGCATGCACTTTTTCTAAACTATAATGTGAAAGAATGTATAATAACAACAACAAAAAAGTAAATATCTAGGAACTTGATAAGAAACTTGCAGAATCTATAAGAAGGGCTCTCTAAAACCTTACTGAGAAACTATATGTATATACGTATACACGTACATATGTATACATATTTGAAAAAATGAAGGGACAATGTTTTTCTGAATAAGACCTATTACAATCAAATTTATTTTAGAAAATTTTAAAAATTGTAAGTACATCTATAAAAATAACTCATTCATAATACAAAAATAGAGATGAGAAAGCCATGCGCCACAAAGGATTGAAAGGTATTACTCAACATCAATATCTAAAAGTGTAATAATCTGTAAAATCGATGAACAGATCAAGAAATTGGATTTGGAGATGAGAAAAAGAATCAGTGTATAAAAGAATTTGGAATATGATAAATTTGACATCTTGATTCAATAGTTTCCCTCTTGAATTCTTACTAAATAGTGCAGAGACAATTAGCTAAATATTTCTAGATAACACATATTTGTATTTGCATTACGCAATATTAAAATTACTTCTGATTGGTTAAAATGTTAAATTAAAACCTTAGATAGAAAGGTTTTAGATTAATATAAAATCTGTTACTGTGTAGAGTCTTTCTAACCATATAAGCAACTGAGGAATTCACAAAGGAAAAGTGAATATATATATATATTTTTTTAATTGTACTTTAGGTGAAGGTTTACAGAACAAATTGTTTCTCATTAAACAGTCAGTACGCATATTGTTTTATGGCATTCATTGGTTAACCACCCCACGACATGTCAACACGCTCCCTTCTCAGCTTTGGAGGACTTTTTTTTGTTTTTGGTGAAAATATACATAGCCAAAGATACACCATTTCCAAAATTTCTATGTGTAAAATTCAGTGACGTCAATTACATTCTTCCAATTGTGCTGCTGCTATTCTCACTTTAGATGAAGGTTTACAGATCAAAATAGTTTCTCATTAAACAGTACACATATTGCCCCATGACCATGGCTAAGAACCCCACTACATGTCAACACTGTCCTTACTCAACCTTGGGTTCCCTATCACCAGCTTTTCTGTCCCCTTCTGCCTTCTAGTCCTTGTCCCTGGACTAATGTGCCTCATTAGTCCTGTTTTGTTTTATGGGGCTGTCCAATCCCTGGCTGAACAGTGAACCTCAGGAGTGACTTCACCACTGAGCTAAAAGGGTGTCTGGGGGCCATATTCTTGGTGGTTCTCCAGTCTCTGTCAGGCAAGTAAATTTGGTCTTTTTTTGTGTGTTAGAATTTTGTTCTACATCCTTCTCCAGCTCTGTCCAGAACCCTCTGTGCTCCCGGTCAGAACAGTCAATGGTGGTAGCCGGGCATCATCTAGCTGTACTGGACTCAGTCTGGTGGAGGCCTTGGCAGCTGTGGTCCATTACTCCTTTGGACTAATCTTTTTCTTGTATCCTGTTCTCTTCATTCTCCCTTGTTTTCAAGGGATGAGACCAGTGGAGTATCTTAGATGGTTGCTCACAGGCTTTCAAGACCCAAGATGCTACTCACCAAGGTAGAATGTAGAACATTGTCTTTATAAACTGTGTTATACCAGTTGAGCTAGATGTTCACCGAGACAGTGGTCCCCACAGCCCTCCACTCAGCAATTCAGTCCCTCAGGGAGTTTGGATGCGTCTATAGAGCTTCCATGACCTTTCCTTGTACAAGTTGTGCTGACTTTCCCAGTATTGTGTACTGTCTTACCCTTCGAAAAGTTACCACTTATCTAGTGTCTATTTAGTATTTCCCTCCGACCTGTCCCATCCCTCGTAACCAATAATGATTGTTACTTTTTGCGTGTAAACCTTTTCAGGAGTTTTTACAATAAAGGTCTCTGCCGTATTTGTCCTTTTGTGATTGACTTATTTCACTCAGCATAATGTCCTCCAGTTTCATCCATGTTATGAGATTCTTCACAGATTTGTCATTGTTCTTTATCATTGCATAATACTCCATTGTGTGTATGTACCATAGTTTGTTTATCCATACATCTGTTGAAGGGCATCTAGGTTGTTTCCATCTTTTTGCTATTGTGAACAATGCTGTCATGAACATGGGTGTGCATATGTCTATTCGTGTGATGGCTCTTATTTCTCTAGGATATATTCCTAGGAGTGGGATTGCTGGATCAAATGGTATGTCTATTTCTAGCTTTCTAAGGAAGCACCATATCATTTTCCAAAATGGTTGTATCATTATGCATTCCCACCAGCAGTGCATAAGAGTTCTGATCTCCCCGCAGCCTCTCCAACATTTGTTCTTTCCAGTGTTTTAGATTCATGCCAGTAATGCTGGGGCAAGATGGTATCTCACTGTGGTTTTAATTTGCATTTCTCTAATAGCTAGTGAAAGTGAGCATTTCCTCATATGTCTGTTGGCTGCTTGAACGTCTTCTTTGCTGAAGTGTCTGTTCATTTCCTTTGCCCATTTTTTAATAGGATTATTTGTCTTTTTGTTGTAGCAGTGTTGGATTTTCTTGTAGATTATGGAGATTAGACTTTTGTCTGACTTGTAATGTCCAAAAAAATTTTCCCAGTCTGTAGGTTCTCTTCTTACTCTTTTGGTGAAGTCTTTGAAGAGCACAGGTGTTTGATTTTTAGAAGATCCCAGTTATCTAGCTTATCTTCTGGAGTTTGTGTGTTGATGGTTATGGTTTGTAGCCTGCTAATGTCGTGTATTAGGGCCTGTAGCATTGGTCTTATTGAAAAGTTAATATATTTTATGAAATAAAATGGAATTTCTAAATATCAAAATAATATGTAAAAGGTTAAAGGTAAACAATAACTGTAGAATATAACAAATATAAAAGGCATGCTGTTATTCTTAATATATAGACAGCATGTTGAATTCACTAAAAAGACCACCATCCAATTGAGAATTGAGCAAAAAATAAGAAGACTATTCACAAAATAAGAAATACTGTGCTATGGATTGAATTGTGTCCCTCAAAAACATATTGACATCCTAACCCCTATACCTGTAAATATGACCCTGTTTGGAAATAAAGGTTTTCCTTTACTAAGTTAATGCATTCATACCAGAGTTGGAGGGTAGGGGTCTTAAACCTAATCTCTTCTGAGTTATAAAAAGAGCAGAATAGACACAGAGACACACACTGGTGAAGAGAGACGTCAAGGAATGCCAAGGAACTGAAAGGAACCACTAGGGTTCTAGACAGTTCTGATGTGAACTTATAGCCTTCAAAACTGTGAGAAAATAAATTTATTCTTTAAGCCACCTGCTTGTATATTTTGTTACCTGGCACCAGGTAAATAACATTATCTATAATAGGAAACCATTGGAAAATAACAAAATTCCCAATCACTAAGGGGGTAGTTGGTTGAATTCAACTAAATTAATTCTAAAATATTTGACAAAATGAAATAAAAATATTTAAAAATCAGATACATTAGAATATAAGCTTATAAAATTTCACATACACCATAACCATCATTAGGTTTAAAAAGTTACATAGGGAAAATTTTAAAATATTTGAAAAAATGCATCAAAATATTAACAGTGGTATTCTCAAAGAGTAGTATTATGCAGTATTCTTTGATTTTTCTTTTTATATTTTTCAAATTCCTGTAATTAGAATCCAAAATTTTTGAAGTCAGAAGGAAAAAAAAAAAAAAGTATTTTTTTAGACATGTTTTTTAAGGAGTTCTTAAGCTTATGGTCACATGATATCAAAGTGAATTAGAGAGAGAGAGTACATGCTTAAACGGTTATAATTAATGAAATGTCTTTTCTTTTTTTCCTTTTTTTTGCCATCATGTTTTCCAGTTTTAACAATGTAGCTCTGTTTAGGAAGAAGATAGGAAAATTTTGAAAGGGCTATGGTTGTGTAATCACTAATTTTCATATGCTTGGATTCATACATAATTCTGGGGGAAAAACTCATTCTCAAATCTCTGACAATGATGCAATTGATGGATACCTCTCCAAAGCAAGGGAATGGTTAGTTAGGGTCCCTTCTAATTATTGTTTGAGTCTATTATAGTTTTAGATGTAATAGTCTTTCTTTAAGATCACCACTTTCTTCTCTTAGAGGAAAAAAGGTAATGGAAAAAAAAAAAAAAGTGTAGTTAGTACAACCCAAAGGGACATGGGATGAGAACCGAGTCAACAACAGTGGACAAGCAAGAGCATTTTTTTGTTGTTGTTGTTATTGAATCTCAGTTTATTATTTCTAAACTCAAGAAGCAGAATATAAGCTAAATCATGAGTGAAAAAGGCAGGTGGCCCCCAAAAGCAGCAACAACGGCTTTGTATCAGAGGACTTAATTGGTCTTCACAAAAGTGATTAATTTGGTTCCTAACCAAGAAAAGACTCTTTTTCTCCTACTCCCACACAACATGCTGCTCAGACACCCAGTTCTATGACTTCATTGTTTTCTGCACAATGACTTTTAAGGCCTGCCTACCTTACTCACAATCTCATGATTCCACCCCCAGCCCTCCTCCACTTCCTTTGTAGATGCCCATTCCAGCTTCCTGGGTGCAGGGACAGATGTATGTTACTCAAAGACCTAGGGAGGACACACCTCAGAGTGTCCCTGAGGTGCTGGTTGTACCTCTTCAACATGAGATTAAAGAATAGAAGAATTATATCATTTTTTCAAGTTAAAAGTTTAAAATGAGCTCTGTAGCCATTTAACTAATTTTTTCATAAAGAATTTCTGCTAGGGCTTTGGATAGTCACAGCCCTAGACCCAGGCTATCCTATGAGAGAAGTCAAGTTTAATTTAGTGGACATTGACTCTCATCTCCCAAGTCTCTCCTCCCAGTGGTATATCTGGTGCCCTACTGTCATAGCGTCTGTTTACCCTGTGGTTAGATCATTGTGAGAATATGTTAACTGGTGAAGTTTAATAATCTCCCTTGATGTTTACATTTAAAGAAATTCTTCCTGAAGACCAAGGTGGATTTAAGATATAAAATAATGAAGTTAAGATGTTGGGATGATAAGCAGTGCTTGTGAGCAAACTCACAGCTTGGAATTTTTCTACATTAATCATCAATTTCTAAGAGCACATTGTCAAGGTTGACTTTCCAGGTTTTTGTAAATGGAGGTTATCTACTCACCTCAATACTAGAGAACTTAGTACAGGGCTGTAGCATATCTCAATAAATGTGTGATGAATAAAAGAATGAATATACCTTTGCGTGTGTTTTTAGATATGTAAGTGTGTGTGTGTGTATGCATACATACGTGAATATAAGTATATATGTGTGGGCACTGGTGGTTCAGTGGTAGAATTCTCACTTTCCATGTGGGAGATCCAGGTTTGATTCCTGGTCAATGCACTTCATGCAGCCACCACCCATCAGTCAGTGGGTGCTTGTGTGTTGCTATAATGTTGAACAGGTTTCAGTGAAGCTTCCAGGAAAAATGGGCTAGGTAGAAAGACCTGGCGATCTGCTTCCAAATACCAGTCAATGAAAACCCAGTGAATCACAATTTTCCTATCCACAACTGATCATGGGGAAGTACAGGATTAGGCATTTTTTTGATTTGTTGTGCATAGGATCACCATGAGTTGGTGGCCGATTCCATGGTAGCTAACTATAACATATATTCATATACATACACACATATATACACACCTATACACATGCACACATATATACATATTTACATATATGTATTTTTTTTACCAAGAAGACACTTCATGTAGATAATTGGTTTTTCCCTCTCAAAATTACTTTGTTGAAGGGTTCATGACATGGTATGTATAAAATAAATTATTTTAAAATAAAAACTTATGTTATGACTAATATTTGATCAGCGATATTATGAAGGAGTTTGTAAAGTAACCTGATCCCTACTTCTCTTTCCTTTCTGTCTTTGCCATGCCTTTAAAAAAGTAGAAAAAGATGCAGAGCAGTGGAAAGTCACTGGTAGTCTATATGTTTCATGAACTAATGTTGAATCAAATGCAGGGTGAAATATTAAAGAAATCGGCATTCTTAGTCCTCAGGCTGACAGAACTGAACTCTGACACTCTTTAGAAGTCTGTTTTAACTGCTCAAACAATCCTAACCTAGCAATTCTCAGGGAAGCTAGTTTGTTTCCAGTTTTGACCTGGTGGTACCTCAATTCCTTTGGTTTAACTCTTTTATATTTTAAATTATTTTTATTACTACTGAATAAGTCAGGGTCTCAAAACGAAACGTGGCACACTCAGCATCCAATAATTCCAGAAGGATTTCTTTACAGAGGACTATTTACAAAGGACCAGTGTAGGGAAGACATGAGGGATTGGGCAGGCTGGGAATGGTACGCTGGTGGTCATTAAGGAAATCCATAAGGAAGAGAGTCCTGTGGTGTTAGCCACCAATCCTAATGACTCTAGCCACCAATCCTAATGACTCTTTTGAATACCAAAAATGTTTCCATTGCAATAAACTTTTCATTTAGTAAAATGACCAATTTAAAGCATTCCCAATGACCCAATTCTTTTTAGAAAACAGCTTTCTACCTTTCAATGCGAATGCATGTAAACTCAGAACTGAATATCACTGTAAACATTCTGTTCAAAATACAGACAACAGGTACTATTTGCATTTCTTTTCTACCTGGACCATCTCACACTGGGTTCTAGAATATACTGTGTTTGTTCCAACTTGTTTAAATCTCTTTTGATACCTTAGGCAAAATAGCTTTGGATTAAGCTTTGTTGTTTATGAGTAAACAATGAGCAAACTATATAAACTTTATTATAACTTTTAAAATTGTCTTAATACCTATTTGGTAAAAATGTTGGGGGCATCCTTATGTCATGCAGGCTATTAAAACTGGAATACAGTCACTATTGAATTTATTTTGCTCAAGATTTTTGAAAGTGGCAAGTAATACCGTGACAACTTTTTTTTCACTTTTTATAAAGATGGACATTTGTAATAATAATAATTGACTAAAATGGCTTTAAAATGCTTCTAATATATTTCAAACATCTCCAGACTTATTGAATCAGGAAACCTTGTAGAACTACTAAAAAAAAAGTAGCTCTCCAGCTTAATTACCTTTTATTCCGCTGCCAAAACGGCATTTCCAAAATTTTGGTGCTTAAACTTATGTGATTTTTCACTTTCAGCTTCAGAAGCACTGCAACACCAGTTTTTATGGGCAAAGCTTTTCAAGACACTTTAGTCACCAAGTCCTGATGGAAGCATAATATGTAAAGACGTCGCCAGTGGCTGCCTAGACAGGAGAACCAAGGAACTAAATGATCTTTAAAGATTCAGTCATCCTTAAAATTGCAGCACCCTCTTGATCCCCCCCCCCTTTTGGCCATCTGTCCAGTCTTTTGTTTATTTATTTACTTTTTAATGCTTCATTACAATACAAACCGAACCTCTAAATAGAGTTAAGATAGGAAAATCAGAATCAAGAGTGCTTGAAGTTCATGCTCTAGATGAGATATTCTGCTGAGATCATGTGCAATGTATAAATACACCACCAGTGGTTGCTATCCCTGTTTTCAGAAAAAGAATAAGTAGGTCCCGTTAACAGAATCATCTAAATCAGTGCTTCTCAAACTTTGACACGCATTCAAAGCCTCATGGGGATCCACAAAACTGCAGATTCTGACTAAATAGTTGAGGTGGAGGCTGGGGGAGAGATTCTGCATTTCTAACAAGCTTCCAGATGATGCTGATGCTGTCAGTTCAAGCATCAGACTAAGAGAGTGACATGGTTCTGAACTATTCTCCTCCCACCTGTATATCCAGATTTAAAGGGATCTTGATTTTCTAAATGTGAGTAATATCTCTGTACATTCTTCCAGCTTCTGATTTCTAAAAATAAAATTGGAACGAGAGCTAGCAGGGGTATTTTCTATTCCTGAAAGTTGGATTAAATTTAGGTTAGGAAAACTCTTTAAAAATGCAGTTCAGAATAAACCCCAGATTATTTCCTAAACTATACCATTTCAGGCTGAAGTTGGCTCCTTTACAGAAGCAATCTCTGGGAGCAATCACCTCTCTTCCTCCTTCCTTACTGGATCCATCTTTTTTCTGTTACTTCCCGCTTAAATATTGCATCGTCACATTTCTCAGGCTTTTCCCCTGCTTATATATGTCCCACAGAGGTGCCCTTTCATATATGCAAACACAATGGGTGAATTGTACATTAAATAGGGAAGAATCTTTATCATTCAGAGTTACAGGAAATCCCAGACGCAGGGCAATATGTATGTGATATCTGAATACACAATCAAACCCTTTGAATAGCATTATATTGTAGCAGCAACAAACACAGCAAAGAGTCCACAAAAGCTGTCTTTTTCAGGGTATTCACAATGCAAATGAGCCATGATGAAGGAGAAAATCTGGTTAAAATCACCCACTAGCTGGATATGCATATCCCACCTTTTATCTTCAATTTCAATTTTCCAATTTAATGGCTGGCATCTGTTAGAAAAGAAAAATGTAATGGTCAACACTGTGGAATTAAATCTGTAGCCTCCCAAATTTATTAGACATTTTCCCCACCATTCCTCCAAAAAAATCTGATACACTGATTAAAATGCCTAATTTTGCTTTTAAACAGAGGCTGGGAATACAAATTGGGAGAGATTATCTCTGAAGCTCTAGGAGTTTCTGAAGACCTGAAAAAGATTTCTAGTTTGGGGTTATTTATTACCGAAAATAGCATTGTAGTCTTGCAGAAAATACTACCACCACCTACTGGCATATACCGTACACAAAATCAAAAATGCTTCTAAATCGTTTTAAGCAGTGTCAAATACGGGCGTGGAGGAAAACAACAATTATAGTCACTTTAACACAACTTGAATTTCAAATTTAGTCAAAAATTTGTATTCTTTTTTTTTTTTATAATATAAAAACATTAACTTTTATCATCTGAATATGTAAATTACAAGGAAGAAAAGAACAAAAGGGGGGCGTGGGATATTTAAACAGAAAGCAATAAGGTATTTTACGTTCTTCAAATGACAAGTGCCACTGCCTTTAACCTGTTGCTATGCTCATTTTTGTTTTTATTGGAAATTTATTTTGTTAAACTCAGAGGGAAAGAGAAGTTTTGGGTTAACGTGGTAATTCAAAAAGATATTCCAACATATAGTTATACAAAATTATTTTAAAATCAATACAAGATATTCAAAGCAGAGTATTTATATATATATAAAGACACACAAACCTCCTTACCTATTTGGTAATTTTGATAAAGCAAAGTAGTTAAAAAATTACATGTACACCAAACTTTTTGAAATTTTTATTCCACAGTTAATTTGCATTAGCTTTCAGGTACGCATTAAATACTTTGCTCTGCTTTACAATTTCCTTTGGGAAATTATCAAACCCTTCTGTTATTTCTTTAGTGGTTACTTTGAATTTCATCCTAAAACAATCTAGACTTTAGTCCTACAAATTTCCTACCTCTACAGAAACTACCTCTTGCATAGAATCTATTTTCTTGTTCGATGGTTTAATATTTTGCATCAATGAGCTAGATTCGTGAATAGGATACAAGACTAAAGGCATAGATTTTCTTCCCAAAACTTTACTGTGACACCCTTATTTGTTAGAATCAATAATAGATGACTTATCTATTTAATGATATTTATAATGTCATATATATACGTAGAAATAGATGGAGAAGTTTAAATAAATGCAACTAATGATAATATGCATATAGTTCTAGTCTATATATATATTTTGTGTGTGTGTGGAGGTGGAACATGTTAAAGGTTAAAGGGAGAGAGAGAAAAAATAAACTTCTCTAATATTTAATTTGATTTATATATTGGAAGTAGATATTATTTTTGTTATTTTCTGCCATGGATGTGAAATGTTTGCTGCTGTTGTTAGGTGCCATCGAGTCGGTTCTGACTCACAGCGACCCTGTGCACCACAGAATGAAGCACTGCCTTGTCCTGCGCCAGGCTCACAATTGTTGTTATGCTAAAATCTTTGTATATAATAAAAGTAACTTATTTCTCATTATCTTACCTGAATTATAATCAACTCCCTAATACCTTAGTGATTGTACAATTATACTTTAAAAATGTCATTGCTCCCCAAAATATTGCTTTAAATTACATTAGTAATTAAGATTTATTGTGAAATACTGAATTACTGGCTTTGTTGAATTGTTTCTTTGACACTCAATTTTTGCCTGTTCTCCAGTTTGCTGATATCTGATGCTACTTCTTCTCCATTTACTTAATCAAGAAATAATCACTGAATCTCTACAGTGTGTCCGGTACTGTATTGACATGGATGCAGAGATGCTCTTTGATCTGTTGGTAATAGAGCGGTGGCAAAGTTAAATAAACAAAAACGGACACATTGTTTTAAGTGAGGTGGTGTATAAGGGAGCAAGGAGTCAGGTATCTTAGTTTGTGGCCTGGAAAGGCCTCTTCAGCAACATGGTATTTGAGCTACAAGACAGACAGAACCCCAATCTTGCAGAATTTAACTTTGTGTGACATATGATGATTACTTGTGCAACTAAGGCAAATAAGCCAATTGTTAAAAGGTATTAAAATATATGCTTATCTTTTTCTGATTTTATATATTGCACTTATGATGGATCTAGCATATTTCCAAAATTTGCTGAACTATTACAAAAGAATTAAGGTAATATTTTTAACAAAAATTTGAAAATGAGATTTGCAAAGCATTGATGTTGAAGTGAAAAGGGTTTACTTTAAAGGGGGTTAGAGTCTATGTTAAGGAGCCCTAGTGGCATAGTGATTAATTGCTTGGCTGCTAACCTACAGGTCAACTATTTAAACCCACCAGCCACTTCTTGGGAGAAAGATGTGGCAGTCTGCTTCAGTAAAGATTACAGCCTTGGAAACCCAACGGGGCAGTTCCACTCCGTCCTATAAGTTGCTATGAGTTGGAATCAACTTGATAGCAACCAGTTTCATTTTTTTGGTTTGGTTTAGAGTCTACATTATGGCAATGGCATGTGTGCAGAATAGAACTGCCCTCTAGAGCTCTCAAGGCTGTGACCTTTCAAAACCAGATCGCAAGGGCTGTCTTCTGAGGTGACTTTGAGTGGGTTCAAATCACCAACCTTTTGGCTAGTAGTCAAGTGCTTAACTGTTTGCGCCACCCACAACAACAACAACAGAGTCTATGTGAATAGGATGGTGTGAAGAAAGTCATGGAGGAAAAAGAAAAGGTGATATATTGAAGAAATCATAAATAGTTAAGTAAAGTGGAAGTATAATGAATGATACCGAATAGGGAAGATACATTCTGAAAACCAAATTAACATTTTATGAGAAAATGTCTTGATTGTCCAGCAAAGAAAGTGGTTTTAAACTTCTCTCTGAAAGTGAAGAAACTTATTGTTTTTTCCCAAACAAATCTTACACAGGGCCTGCTGTATAAACAGTTAAAAGTAGAGGTCCTACATACAGGAGGCTAGAATCTTGCCCCTCTCAAACTCTCTGGTCATCACCACAGCATGTCCAAGGAGCCTCAGAGTTCCACACAATATTTTGAAAACCACTCAGATGAAGAACTGAATTTTATTAATGTGGATTGTGAGTCGCTATTGTAGTTATGGATAGGTTGTAGTATTGTCCCCAATGACTTGCTCCCATCCATTCCTATTAACAGATTATATATACCCTGTCATCCACAACTAGGTGACTCAATGTACCTTCCCAATAGGAATTCACACCCAACCACAGCAATACTGGGCTTGGCTATATGATATGGTTTGGCCAACATAATGTAATGTGAGCAGGTGTAATATGCACCACATCTAAGCAAAAGCTTAAAGAGACATCCACATTTCTGTCCATTCTCTTGCTCTTTGCTCATCTTCCATGAAAATATATTAGGTCACAAAGAATGCCTTCACCTTCAGTACTCATATAAGAAGACACACAGAAGACCAGATAACCACCATATGAAGTGAGCAAGTGAACAAGAAATACATGTCTGTTGCAAGCCACTAGAATTTTAGAATTATTTATTACTGCATCCAACCTGACTAATACAGTGTTTAAACAAAGGCATGCTGTTGTTGTTGTTAGGTGCCGTGGAGTTGGTTCCAACTCATAGAGACCCTATGTACAACAGAAAGAAATGCTATGCAGTCCTGAGCCATTCTCACAATCATTATGCTTGAGCCCATTGTTGCAGCCACCGTGTCAATCCATCTTGTTGAGGGGCTTCTTCTTTTTTGCTGATCCTTTACTTTACCAAGCATGATGTCCTTCTCCAAGGACTGTCCCTCCTGATACCACGTCCAAAGTATGTGAGACAAAATCTTGCCATTCTTGCTTCTAAGGAGCATTCTGGTTGTACTTCTAAGACAGATTTGTTTGTTCTTCTGGCAGTCCATGGTATATTCAATATTCTTTGCCAACACTGTAATTTAAAGGCATCAATTCTTCTCATATCCTCCTTATTCATTGTCTAGCTTTCGTAAGCATATGAGGTAATTGAAAATACCCAGGTTTGGGTCAGACACATCCTAGTCCTCAAAGTGACATCTTTGCTTTTCAACACTTTCAAGAGGTCTTTTGCAGATTTGCCCAATGCAACAAATCCTTTGACTTCCTGACTGCTGCTCCCATGAGTGTTGGTTGTGGATCCAAGTAAAATGAAATCCTTGACAACTTCGATGTCTTCTCCGTTTATCATGATGTTGCTTATTGGTCCAGTTGTGAGGATTTTTGTTTTCTCTTTAATGAGGTTCAATCCATAATGAAGGCTGTGGTCTTTGATCTTCATCAGTAAGTGCTTCAAGTTCTCTTAACTTACAGCAAGTAAGGTTGTGTCATCTGCATAATGCACGTTGTTAAGGAGTCTTCTTCCGATCCTTATGCCACGTTCTTCTTCAGATAGTCCAGCTTCTCAGATTATTTGCTCAGCATACAGATTAAATAAGTATGGTAAAAGGATACAACTCTGATGCACACCTTTTCTGACTTTAAACCATGTAGTATCCCCTTGTTCTGTTTGAATGACTGCCTCTTGGTCTATGTACAGGTTTCTCATCAGCAAGATCAAGTGTTCTGGAATTCTCATTCTTTGCAATGTTATCTATAATTTGTCATGATCCACACAGTTGAATACCTTTGCATAGTCAATAAAACACAGATTAACATCATTCTGGTATTCTCTGCTTTCAGCCAAGATCCATCTGACATCAGCAATGATATTTTCTTTCCACGTCCTCTTCTGAATCCGGCTTAAACTTCTGACAGTTCCCTGTTGATGTACTGCTACAATTGCTTTTGAATGTTCTTCAGCAAAATTTTACTAAACAAAGCCATACCTTTGCTGAAAACTGCATGTTTAGCAAGTTCTACATTGGAGTGGAGTAGTAAAAATCTGGATTTTGTAAAGATTGTACATGTATACATTGCTATAATTGTAATGGTATTGTAGTTGTTTATTCTCTACACTCTCCATTACTATTCAAGTAACCTCATTTCCAATCACAAAATCTGCTGCGTTGGGTCTATTGAACCCACTGCTCAGATCAGGATGCATGAAAACTGGGTCTGTGATTTTAAGAGAGTAGTCTCTGCGTGGCAGGAACAATTAAGTGCTCAACTACTAGCTGAAAGCTTGGCAGTTCAAACCCATCCAGAGGTGCCTTGGAAGATAGGCCTAGTGATCTGCTTCAGAAAGATCACAGCTTTAAAAACCTTATGGAGCAGTTCTAGTCTGCACACATGGAGTCACCACGAGTTGGAAACAACTCAATGACAGCTAACAAAAAAAGCAAGCTGGCTAGGAACTTAAGATGTTTCATTCGGGTCAATTAAATTTCTTTTTTTGGGAATTTTAACTAAGAGAACTAGTGAGAATTTTCTGTAATGATGAGCTGACTAATCATACAGACTCAAGGCTAGGGCAAAGCATTTGGAAGTCATATGTATAGTAATTAGGTAGTAGAAGGTTAGCGGAAGCTTAAAGAGGTGACAGCAAGAAGAAGGAAAGCTAAAGGGATTAATGACTGTTCCATGTCAGTGCCTCAGATCCTGCCCACACTGAGACCTGGTTTTACTTTTCCTCAGTCCCCAGCATACCTTTACGTAGTTTTAAGTGACTGCTGTATCCTTTTTGTTTGAGTTAATTGAGATGGATTCTTTTCCTTGGATAAAGCCATAATATTTTAAAACATGCAGTCAAATGGAGTGATGCCCTAGATTAGAATAGTCATATTGCAAATGAGAAAAAGAAAATGAATGTGTAACTCTTTAGTGACTTACAATCAATGTCCACAACTGATTGAGTATATAGAGTAAGTACATAAACAAGTTAAAGATCTCCTTAAAGGTTCCATGTCTAGGTGACAATAATACAAGAGAGCAGCTGGAGAAGGGATGCAGAAATCATAAGGTCAGTTCCTGAACACCCTGAAATTGAGAGACCAAAAAGAGGTATCTCGGAGATGACTACCAAGTGGTTGCAAAGAAAGGACGTCTATACGAATAAACAAAAAATCAGTCAAGCGCTTATGTGGCACAGTTTGTTAGGTACTACGTTAAATACAAAAAAAACAAAAAGGATGACAAAATTTACTTGTTTGAATGTTTCACGATGTTTCACGTTTCATAGGTCAGGTTACTTGCGTAAAAGTTCTCTTATTCCTTTGCCTGAAATAGGTGGCTATTTTTGTGTTTTTATGAACTTATGTGAAGGGATAATTAATGATTATGATGCATACTGAACTATTTTGCAATTAAAACAAACAAACCTTGACATTCAAAAAGTTTTCAAAGATGCCGTTTTTATCCCATAGTCTGCCAAAAGTGATATGGCAAAAGGAAAATACTATGAACTAATTTTCATAACTCCATAGCGTTCAGAATAAGACTCAAAGCAATGTCCAAACATGCAATACAACCAGATGAATATCCTAAAAATAGGTGAAGAAATTAAGGCAAAGTTTAAGGTAGTGCATTGAGTTCAGTAATAAGATTAGGGCAGAGAAGTGTCATAAAATCTCATACCTAGAGGTAGACCATGGATATGGCTCTAAGCATTTTAGTAACCAATGAGAAAAGGGAAATGCTAACAAATGTTGGTTAGGTAAAAATAGATACACAATTGTATCCCCCCGGCAGACAGAAATTTCTCCCATGGCTGTTAAATAAAGATGACTATGTAACACAAAAGCAAAACCAAACCAAACCAAACTCACTGCTGTTGGATCGATTCTGACTCATAGTGACCCTGTAGGACAGAATAGAACTGCCCCGTAGGGTTTCCAAGGCTGTAAATCTTTAGGATAGCAGATAGGCACGTCTTTCTCACACAAATACAGCTCCAAGTTTTATAGCAACCTTTTAAAGACTCCCTCAAAATAAGTAGACAAAATACCAAAAGTAAATCTACCAGAAAACCAATTTAATGTTGCTAGATACATAGCTTTCCAAAGGGCAGACCTAATACTAAAATAGATTCAGATGTCTAAAGCATATTCCTATGCTCTACATAAATACTTTTACATATTGTTTCTCTAAAATGCTTTCTGATGAGCAGTGAGTTCAAGATTGCTCTCTCTGACAGGTTCCAGGGTGCTGCCCTGCTGTGTGCTGGTAAGTATAGACACACATGTTTTGAGAAAATCATAGGTTCTTAATGAATTCTACCTCTGAGGGATACAGATTGTAGGATGGGTATTTTAGAGATTTACTTCTTAAGAAATTATTTTGAAATAGTGGGTGATACATGGCTCAGAGTTGTATTCTGAAAAGCAGGGCCATGATAATTTTATCCTGGAAAGTGATTAAAGCATTGATGGCCAACAAGACCATAAAGTCTGATAAAGTCCTCGAGGAATTTCTAATTTGGAGCAATGCAACTAACTTCCTGTTATCTTCTCAACCAACCGCAAAATGGAAACCTAGAATATTGAATGAGTAAAATGCTTTTTGGGTTTATTAACTAAATGTTGGGGAATGTCAACCAAAAATAATGGCTTAAGCTTCAGGATAGTTAATCTGTAGCCCTTCTTGCTGGCCATAATTAGATAGTAGGGCCGGTTGATGTGGCAATTTAAGAAATATATTCATTTGTTAAAATGGTTCCAAGCTAAAACCATTCCAGATTGTCCCCTTTTAGCATTCTACACAGAGGCCTATCACAGCTTTGTCTTCATAATAATCATTAAATTCAGTTCAAATACTTGTCATGGGAATTGTTATTTGACATTTATTTATTTTGCAATTTATCTCAAACTGATTTTACTAGGGCAGAAATGCACTAAGGAAGTCAATCTGCTGTCTCAGCACTTATTTGTTTACAGAAAATTTAAGTGTGGGTGACCCTGTTCTGGTCGGAAACTTTATGATTAGAGCTTTTTCTGCCTCAGTGAAGAGCACGTGCACTTTTTGGGGTTTTTTTATTGTTTTTTTTTTTTTTTAATTTTTCTTCCAGCTATCACCAGACTTTTAAGGGAAACAAACTAGGCAACAGGCATTTATTAAAAAGGCCAGATAAGGAGCATACTTAGATTTAAAATAAAACGAATGATTTTAAGTTAGAAACCGATTCCTATCAGAGAGCTTGTCATTTGATATGCTGGCATGGTACATTTGTTCCAAATAAAATGACCACATTTTGGGAAATTATTTGTCGAATATACAGGATAATAAGAATCTTTACATTAATAGTAAATATATAATGCATCAAGTTTGTATTTATATTCCATATAATAAATCATACTCTTTAATATGTTTTTATCTTTTTTCATTTTTAAATATATAAAATGAAATCCTGCATATTTGCATATGTGCACATGTATTTTTTTACCAAAAGAATAAGGCCCTCATTATTTTGTTGTGTTCTCCAAAACTGCATTGTTCTCTTTTTGTGGCTACTTTGGACACAGTGCCATTTAACTATTTCAGTTCTTACGCAAGTGAAGTTAGGATATTGGAAACTACCTAAATACGGCCTCTGTTATCGGAGATTAATTTCTGTTTTGAAGCAAATCTACCAATAACTATCACTTTCTTTTGTTCAGTTTCTAGAGGGACCTCTATAAAATAACCTTTTTAGAAGTCTATATACATACATTTATTAATCAGATCCTTAGCTTTATTCAAGGAGCCCTGATGGTGCAGTGGTTAAGCACTCGGTTGCTAACCAAATGGTTTGAATCCATCAGATGCTACACAGAAGAAAGACGTGGCAGTCTGCTTCCAAAAAGATTTACAGCCTTAGAAATCCTATGGGGCAGTTCTACTCTGTCATATAGGGTCACTATGAGTCAGAATCAACTCAACAGCAACAGGTTTTTTTTTGGTAGCTTTATTCAGAATTAGTGATTTTAATTCTTTGATGATGATTTCTAATACATGGACTGGGGCCATCCTCAAGAAACACAACAAAACAACAACAGCAATCATACAGATAAAAAGCATGATGGCCTATGATGTCATTAGAATATGAACACATAAATTATAGAAACATACATTGAAAGGAAATCGAAGATTAAAAAGTTATTGGAATAATTTAAAGTTAGTCAATTTATTTGAAAGAGTAGAAGTAGTTGGGTGTATTGAAATAGGTTAATTAACCTAGAAATGTCACATTTGATTGTTTCCTACCTTTTTTACCTCTTAGGCTTTTTTTTTTTTTTGTGCTCATTTTAATACGGCATTGAAGCTTTGCTGGTGTGAAATATAGTTCTCAAATTGAGGTGAATTGGCCCAATCTGGTTCACAGAAGTGTTTTGTTTGACTGCACAGGTTTAAATTTATTTAAACCGTGAACATGTTGCCAACATTTAAACATGAAGGCATGTTATATTGTTTTAAAAAAATCCATATTTCTGACATTTCTTGAAAAAAATATAGGGCCAGCTCGCAACATGTGGCATGGCAGCCATCTGCTAACGCTGCAAATTCACTCCCCATGTTAGCTGGACACTGCTCCCCAGGTTGCCGGTGCTCCGTTTCCTTCATCTACTGTACATGCCTATCTCCCTCAGGATTTTAGTTCCTGCCTCCCAGGATGCCCTATTGTCATGGATTGAAATTGTGTCCACCCAAAATATCTGTCAACTTGGCTGGGTCATGATTCCCAGTATTGTATGATTGTGTAATCTGATGTGATTTCCTTATGTGTTGTAAACTCTATCACTATGATGAGGTTATATTTGATCTCCTTATGTGATGTAAATTCTGTCACTGTGAAGATGTTATACTGATGAGGTTTACAAGATTAGATAGTGTCTTAAGCTAACTTCTTTTGAGATATAAAAAAGTGAAGCGAGCAGAGACACGTGGGAACCTCACACCACTAAGAAAGCAGTGCCAGGAGCAGAGCACGTCCTCTGGACCTGAGGTTCCTGTGCTGAGATGCTCTCAGACCAGAGGAAGACTGATGCATCACAAAGACCTTCTGCCAGAGCTGACAGAGAGAGAAGGCGTTCCCCTGGAGCTGACGCCCTGAATTCGGACTTGTAGCCTACTGGACTGTGAAAGAATAAACTTCTCTTTGTTAAAACCATCCACTTGTGGTATTTCTGTTAGAGCAGCACTAGATGACTAAGACACCTATGATCCCAAAATTACTTAGTTATTCAAGACAAAGATAGAATATTTTCTTATTTCTTTCCTGGCAATCTCCCCCCACACTCCCAAATACTAATAATATAATATGGACAGCATAACAAGCAGAAATGTAAAATAATCCATTTTGAGATAAAATGGTCACAACGTCTCCTACCCGCTGTGAGCATACCTCCTCTATGCTTGATAGTTCAGCTTGAAATCACAATCAATGAAAAGAACACTATCTTCATGTCTCTCTTAACTCCGGTTTACATGATATCTGTAAAAGACACACTTTCCTAAACGGCGACAGCATCTCAGTCTGTGTAAACCTGCAGGGTACCTTGCAGATGGTGCCATTTAGAAATAGTCAGACTGCCAGTTACGACTCCCTGAAAAATGCAGGGTTTAGCATAGAAACTCCAATAGTTGCCGGAATACGATGTCTCTTTTGGGCATTGTTTTAACAACTGCATTTGAAAGAAAAATGTTTTCAGTTAACTACAGTTCCCAGAATACCTTGTAGAATATTCTGTCTCAATTGATCATAAACTGGCAAAGGCACTGTGCTTCTTCTGGCAGAACTCAGGGGAAAGTGAGCAAGAGCATCCTGCCACGTGACAAACTTTAAATTACGACAAACATTGGTGTGCAGTTCCATCAGTGTTTGTATCCCTTACTCCAAGATAGATCTGAAATCTGTTTTTATCCAAAGGATCTTATTAAGCTAAGAAGATTGCCTGTTTCTATGTGTATTTTCAAGCAGTAGTGCCTGATGGAAATTTTTTAATAAACAATAGAGAATAAATCCAAACAAGCTAAAAAATGTTTATTGCAAAATACTGTAGTTCAAAAAAAAAAAAAATTACATCAGCATGGATTGCGTCCTTTGGATGCAATTTATAGTGCGGTTTCTCTTCATTAACCACATCTCGGCATTCTCAAAGCATCAGCTTGCATATTATTAACATGTACTTAAAATAACAATATATAAAGCTCAGGATTAAAACGTTAAGTGTAAAACGTAAAGCACTTTCCGTGTGTCTGTATGCATTCAATTCCTTAGAAATTCAGCTTTTTAATTAAAGTGAACTAGACCTTACCTAGACCAGCTAGATTACTAAGTATCTCGTTCTGCTATAACTATTCTCCTTAATAAAAGCAGATGGAATCCATTTTGCAAGAGAAAACTATAGTATTAACCACCATTGCTTTTTTTTATATATATAGCTAAACACATATAATTATTCTACAGCATTGTTCACAGGAAGAACAGTGGCAAAAGGCAATTATAACTTTTGAACTCAATAGGAATTTTTCTTCAATTACTCTGCGTTATAGGTAGGTATTTTGGGGCATTTTCGGTCTTTTTGGTTTATTTGTTGCCAGGTATATGAATTCCCTATTATTCAACAGTTTGAGATTCTTAAAGAAAAATTTGTGTCATCAATTGTATTTAAAAATACATTTTAAAAATTCATTTTAAATGGATGAAAAACTGAATGTGAAATCTATTAATAAACGAGTCTCTGAAAATTCTAATATTATCCAAATGTCCTGTGTTGTCTTTCAAGTTCAGTTACTCAGATCCCTGAGGGCACTCCTTGGAAGTGAGTAGAAAAGAAAAGGATGAATTCTAATCTGTTATTACCTAAACATACAATCCTAGCGTATAGTGTAATGCAAAAGGCCATGATCCTTGGAATCGACAGAACTGGGTTTGAATTCAGCTGGTATTTCTTAAGTTATTTTGATGCTGAACAAGTCAATTAACCTTTTTGAGCTGCATTTTTGTCATCCGAAAAACAGGGATAAAAATATCTACTTCTTAGTGTTGGTATGAGGGCTAAAGGGGAAAATATTTGCAAAGTACCTAGTCTGAACAAAAAACCAAACCCATTGCTGTCGAGTCGATTCTGACTCATGGGGACTCTATAAGACAGAATATAACTGTCCCATAGGGTTTCCAAGGAGCGGCTGGTGGATTCAAACTCCTGACCTTTTGGTTAGCAGCCGAGCTCTTAACTACTGCACCATGAGGTCTCCAACCCAGTAGACTGCCCAATATACAGTAGGAACGTAATAAAGGTAGAAATGGTTGTTGGTTATTTACTCTCCTAATCTAAAGTAATACTTAAAGATAGTCTAAATCAGCCTGAATTTGTACCAAATTCTGTTTTTAAATAATAGCGAAAATTGAAATTATCCACTTTTTCAATTGTTTACCACCATTAATACCACGGTGCCAGTTTTGGCGTATCCCAGATTTCTCACATCAGTTGAATAAACCTCCAACTTCATCGGCATTGTACCTAATCTGCCCTGCATGGACCATGAATCATATTTATGATTCAAGTCTCCGGGCTCCTCTTGTTTGAATGTACGTCTAAGTTTTGTTACTCTAGTGAACTCCTAGTCATTCTTCAATTAAACCTTTTGTGATGCAACAAGATAGAAATAATCTCTCAGAGCTTCTCTATTATTGTAGTAGCAAACACTTCTCTGTGCATCTATTGGCATTTATTTTCTCAACTATAAACAGCTTGAGCTGTACCATTGTGTGCCCCTAGCACCAATATTCCTTGCAAGATACTAGAAGAGATGCAGTAAAGATACAGAACGATGTACCACATGAAACAGAAATAAGAGTTAAATATTAACTAAATGAAGGTAATAAAATAAGGCAGACAAAAACAGGTTATGTTTTATAAAATCAGCTTTTGGGGAAAAAAAGTGCAGTTTGAGTTAATCTTTAATACTTTGTTTTCCTGTCAGAACTCATCTGCCACAGCCCAAATACATCATGAGGCTGAGTCGGGGTTCTGCTTCCACTTCGCCTCATGGAGCTTTGGCTCTCTATCATCTCCCCTCAGACCTGCTCCTTCCCAAGTAACCAGGCACTGTAAAGATGCAATTTCACCAATTTAGACAATGCTTAAAAATAATACTCCTAATAGTGAAATCGGAACCCTGGTGGCACAGATGGTTAAGTGTTTGACTGCTAACTTAACCCACCCAGTGGTTCTGTAGGAGAAAGATCTGGGAATCTGCTTTGCTTACAACCAAAAAAACTATGAGGAGGTGCTATTCTGTCACATGTGGTCACAATGAGTTGGAATCAACTGGAAGGCACCCAACAACAACAATAGTGAAATGTCCCTGCGGATGTGAAAACACATTTGATAGTCACTGTAACTCAGAGATGCTAGTAAACATTGCTTGCTGTATCTATTTACCCAGTGCCATTCAGCCTTGCCCCTCCACTAACATGTAAGCTAAAGACAATGCAGAAAACCAGTCACCGTGTGCTCACCAGAGATTGTGGTGACTGAATTTGTTTTGGGTGTGGGAGATGAAATTATAAACCAGAATGTCTTTAAAGTAGCGAATCTCTACGCAATGCTTCTAGGATGTCCAAGTGAAAAATAAATTGTATGGGAATTTGAAACATCAGAGCTTGTGTGTCCTTGTGAATATTATGAATCTTGTACCATATGTATGCATTCCTATTCAAAAACTGATTTATTTAAAAATAAATTAAAACAGAAGGGTCTTGCAATAAAAGGTTTGAACTCAGATGAATGCAAATTCTTAATTCTTTGGATTTCTATGTTCTGTCATTGATCTTCTTTTTAAAATCAGACAATAATCTGATATATTTCTCAATGCATTTTTATTTGATCAGTACCCATGTAACAGGAATGCAAGTGTTCTTAACCCTTTATAGTCCCCTACCTCATAGAGCCCTCAAGCTTCAAAATAACATTGTTCTCCTTCAGTAGAATTATAAAGAACCACACAACTCACTTTTTAGCCTCAAAATATGTGCCATCATAAGGACTCAGAAACCAATAATTCCTCTTTGTTTCATTTTCTAGCTGGGGCTCAAATATTTGAGACCCATAACTACTCCAAAATTCTGCCACTGGAGTTAAAGCAGACAGCCCCTAGAGAATGCTACAGCAACTTCATTTTTAAAATATATTTGATTTTCTTTTCCTAATCATCGTCCACCTTTTCTTTCTTTCCTTCTTTTTTTTTTCCTTACACTGCTGCGTGCTTTAATTTTACTTTCAGTCGGTAGTTTAAAAACTCTAGTTTCTAATAACTGGAAAAAATGGTTATTTAAAGATAACTGCAACTTGCTTAACATGCCAGGCTATCATATGTTCAGTGCTTTGAAGCTGCAAATTAATGACGAGCAGGAACAGTGACTGTCTTTCAGAGGAAACTGACCTCTTTCTAATGGCACATCGCTAATGTCATCTGTCTACTGCATCTCATTATGTGAATTTCACGGAGTTTAAAAAAAAAAAAAAGTATCTTAAGGCTGTGCACAAATAAAAAGGACCTTCTAGTATTAAGCACTTTGAAAATTTTTGATCTCTCAAAATACCTTCCTTAGATACTGCTTCCCCTTTCGTGCAAGGCACGCTGCTTATGTCATCTATTCTCTGTGACTAATTATGTTAATTTTGTGCCATAAAAGTAACTGAAGGCTGTTAAGGAATAAAAGCTTTTGAGTGGCCTTATTTCATAAACACCCCTTTTGAACAAGGCGCATTTAGTCATATTTGCAGTAACAGAAAGAGTCTTGTGCTAAAAATACAACAAAGGCTCTTGAATATGGCCATTTATTCCCACTTTATTAGGTAATTTATGAAAAAGTATGAAGGGAAGCCTTTTTGTTACTATAATTTGCATAAAGCTGGTGCCCCATTAATGAGATAACTTCCTGCCTTTTGTGTATCACCAGCTGGAAATAGAAATGGAGGAACTTTTCTGTAGCCCAATTACTTAACCTGCTGAGTTCAGATTTGGAAAGTAAACAGGATTCCTATCTGCCAGAAAAACTTTATTTTGGTTTCTCTAACCTGAATTTTCAAAATAAAGTTGATTAGAAAGTTGAAAGTCAAATGTTTAACTTAACGTTAGCAAGGCTGTTTGCTAGACTATATATCCATTCTGGAGAATTTTACTTATTTAACAATCCTGTTAGAGCACAGTTGTGATAGACTTGTGCTTTCATTTTGTCCAAATGAGCAACAATCGATAATCTATTTGAACATATGGACCTATAAATACGATAAAAGAAATTTTGTGAACAAATTTGAGATTTAATTTTTCGGGAGGTGGGAAGGAGGGCATATCCTTCAACTGTTTTGAATTACAATCTTTAAATGAAAGATATTAACGATATTTTATAATCATCACAATCATGATATGCTAAAACTTGCTTTGGTGATACAGCAAACAATATGACAAATATTTATTAATTGTCAAAATATGCTAGAAATAGTACATACTTTTGCCATGAGGGATGGAAATGTCACACATAGCAAAAGCATGAGGGAATAAAATAGGGGCAAAGAAGAGAGGTGATTTTAAATTTATAACTTGTATGTACATGTACATACATACACATGCATACACAAACATACACACACACAATATGAGAAAAAAGCTTTGTTGTACCCTTAGAAGCAAAGTCGGTGAGATGAAAATTCTGCTTATCCGTATTTGACTATATGCTTTAATCCAACTTGTAAAAATTGTAGTTGGGTCAAATCAAACTTATACCTTTTCTCATCAGATCCTATTGCCAACTATATAAACATAGTTCCAGATGAGCTTTTTTAGTCGTGTGGCTATGTAGAAAATAAAACAAGAGTAATGACAGAGGGGGGACAAAATCACTGTTTTTGCCTAGAGTTTACAAATAAGCTAGAGAAGTGAATGGTTAGTCCCATGTTCTCATCACGTAATCCTTAAAAGTAAGGTCCTGAACTCTTTTAAATTACATTAAGAAACCCTTTTGCAATTAGAGTAGAATTCTGTTTTTTCTCCACACTATAACATCTTTCAGTGAATTGCATTTACTGAAATAGTAGGAATAGTTGCAACAGCCTTGGGCTCTGAAAACTATCACCATTCAAATGTGGTTGTATTTTGTCAGCTACTGTGCTCACAGTGGTTAACTTTCAAGGTTAAGGATGTCTCATAGTCTTCCTACTTATAGATCTGAAGCAAAGCCTGGCTTCCAGTGCATAAGACATTTCTTTCACTCTTTAGGAACTTCCTTACATCTCACACCCCTGAGGAGGAATTTACTAAGCAGAATTTACTCAGCCCTTCAACTACAGCAGGGCGGCATTTCTCAAACATAATAACCACACCAGATATTTTTTGAATGTGTAGCTACCACCTATACCTTCTCGGAGCCCTGGTGGCACAGAGGTTAGGTGGCGCTCCTCGGAACCCCTATGGGGCAGTTCTACTCTGTCCTATAGGGTCGCTATGAGTCGGAATTGATTCGAACATAATGGGTTTGGTTTTTTTGGTTTTCATACCTGCTTTGACACTAAAGAATACAGTGTAAGAAATGCTGTTCTAGGGAAATAACTTTCATGACTGAAGTGCTCTGCTGGGGAATTCTCTCTTTTCAGTTGGTTTTATGGTCTAAATTGATTAAGATAATTATAAATAGGCAGAAAAATAAGTACTCTCCACCAATCGATACAAATTATCTTTTTTTGTTTAACATAAACTGTGGTAAAGGACACAGATAGATAAGTGGCTGTGAAGAACTCCCCAGAATCCCAAACAGCAGTTTCCAAGAAGTTATCAAGTTACCGGTTGGTCAAAGAGGCACTTCCCATTCTGCTTTCCTTTAGCTATCACCTGCAGAAAGAAATGTATTTCACAAATTGGTCATAGTCCTTTACTTATAACTGGACTCCTGACAAAATCTGCAATTTGTATTTTAATGAGAGCTAGTCATGTGAACCACTGGAACACAGAGGAAGAAAATAGGGTAATGAGTAATGTTTTAAGAAAAAAATCCTAGAGCAACCTTCATTAAACTCATTGGAGAAAGTAGCCAGCATGACAAAGCAAAATATTTGACTGTAATATTTTTACTCTAATGTTTTTGGATACCCAAGATTTTCTACTCTATTAAAAAAAAAAATCTATTCTGATGTATTCTTCTATATTCTGACATAAACTTTTCCAACATACTTCTGAAAATTCATTGATCCTTCAGAGATTGGCACTTGAATGAATATCTTAATTAAGTCCTATCTTAGTTAAGGAATATACAGTATTAGGTTTGATAATATCAATTAAGCAAAAATTTGGGGTCATTTTTTACTGGCTCATTAAATTATCCTCTTATAGAGTGAAGACCTATGAATATAATGATAGTTCTTTCTTCTTTTGCCACTCCTTTTTGAATTATTTATACAAACCCTCCCAAAAATAGCTCATAAAAAGAAATCGACATTCAACATAAAGTTAAATACACTATTAAAGCTATGTAAAAGTATTGAGCAAGTTACAGGGGAAGTTTGAATCAACAAATATTTTCTACATTCCTAGTAGAAACTCCAAGTCTTTTTTTTTTTTCCCTGTTCTTTTTTTTCCCTTCTTGTCTGTTACAAGTTATGATGTGTGGATGAAGGCTTTTTCCCATGCAGTAATGACTGTATACTGAGATTTCAAGGGGCTGTTCATGACAATCCCATTTTCTGTGTAATTTCATGGTTGTCTTCTTGAATGAAGATATTGGCTGCTCTGAAGCAGGGGGTCAGCCGCTCCTGCTCCCTTTCAGTATTGTTCCGGAGTATGTTTCCTTTCAGCTGATGAAAAGTAATTCATCATTTACACCCCTGAATTCTGCCAGCATTTTTTGAACAACTTTTCTTTCCCTGTGGTACCTTAGGCCCATGAAAGAGATAAATAGGTTCAATACAACACTAGGCCCCAGATCCTGGGAGCAGGTTAGGCCTCTGAGGCCCTGAGCTGCCCCTTTCTCATGATAGAGTTTGTCACCTTTCTACCTCTAGAAGTCAAATCCTGTCGACTCAGCCATCTTTCAGGCTCTCTGAAGTGGCTTTGGCACCCACTGGGGCATGTGAGCTTAAAATTGATTTTTTTTAAGATCTGTCAAGTTCCCTTAAGGGACGGAGCTGACAGCCAGCAGGCCTCAACTATCACAAAGCATTCAATGTGTAAAAGACACCTAAGGAACTTCCTTTGAGGGGCCAAAGGGCTTCAGACTTTGTGACACATTGAGAGGGTGCTGTTGCTAAGAAACTGGCCTTTGGCGATAGGCTTTTTCCTGCAACTCTGCCACTTTGGGGAGTACTTTAAGCTACCTCTCTTCGTGTGGCAAAAGACAACATTGTCTATTATAAAAACAAGATTAAAAAAAAAAAGATGTTAAATGGAATCATTACATGGCTTTTCAAGACTCCAATAGCCTACCATGTATGTATTTTAAGAATTAGTTAACTTTAGTATTTGCACCAGCTGCTGAGAAGGTTAAAGCATGAGGCAATCTAAATTTTATCCAAAAAAATCTGGTATTTGTTTTAGAAGTAAAAATATCAACTAGTTAGGAATTTGGATATTGCAGCAAAATGATGCAGAAATAGATTGTTCTTAAACGACTTCAACAGTGACTAACTTAAAACCCCAGCAGTAGTATCTCTGATACCATAGCTTACCCCCCATTTGTTGAGAAATAACACTGGGGCAACTTCGGCCATTTATTCCTGACCTAGTCTACCAGATCAAGAGACTGTTTAATTTAACCTTTTATTTAGCCATTTCTCCTTATTGTATATGTTCTCTTAGAAGTCAAAATGATAGGGGCAGGACTCTACTATACTGTTCTAAAGGCTAAGGAAGTGTTCTATTCTTTCCATTATTGATTTTGAACGACATCAATGTAGCAAGCAATCTTTTTGTTCTAAGTAAGGAAGAAAACAACTTAGCCTCTATTAGCAACCACAGCATAACCACTTTCTCTAGCCAAATCATTCGTGCGGAGCAAGCGCAGCATCCTTTGGAAGATTAGTGATTCCTCAAAAGAAGTCAGGAGACGGATTTTCAAATCCAATTCCAACCCGTGTGGTTTGAAGGCCGTGAAACTTTCAACAGCAATTTAAATACTGCATGTGTCTCTCTCTCCCGAGGCTGGATTTTACCGACTGGTATGTAAAAGGCCAATTGTATAAGCAGGTGTAGGTCTGAATTGAAAGGATTTGATGGCATTAATCTACATTTAAGAGGTCTTGTTTTCATGGGCTGTTGTTGAATATAAACCAGGTTGTTCTGTGACTATAGCTACAGTTATATATCCCTTGTCATAGAGAGTTGTTCTAGATTTTGAAGGAAGTTTTGCATGATTTTTCCAAAGACTGTTTCAATGTTCTCTAAAGAGGGAGGCAATATGGCAGGCTAAGGTGTCAGACACACCCTGTATTTGAATATCAGCTCACATAAGCTATGTTATGTCAGCAAACTGTGAAACTTCTCTGAGATACAACTTCCTTGTGCATTAAATGAGGGCAACAACATCTAAGAATTAAATTAAGCTATATGCATGAAAATTATCCAGATAGTAATTAGTACAGATTTTCGATAAAAGATAATCATTATTAATCTGATTTGTCAAAGGTATTCCATGGTTTCATAGTCTTTGGCACTGAAGCTCAAACACTATAGATTTTAAAAATTATGAACTTTACAATTTTCCACCTATGTCCAAACACTGAATATTTTGATTTCCAGACTAGAGAGATTATTAGCCAATGCTAAGTAAAGCCTTAGTGATGACAGTTACAAAAAGATAACCTGGTCAAAATATAAAGAGAAATTGTGAGACACATTCTGAACCCTTGTTAGACCTAAGATTAGTAAAGAACGATCTTCAATAAAAGGAGCAGGTAAGAACAGATGTTGACACTACCACGCTCCTGTTGTTAAGTAGATTTAATTCATTTGCTTTGCCATTGGTAACTGACTAGAACTGTGTTCTTAAAAGTGAATAAATTGCTCTCACTGGATGAGCACATATAGTCCTTCTGCATGTTGATACATTCAAGTCATATGGCTAGCTTTCCTAACACCATGGTTTAATTACTATAGGTGGACCACAAAACTTTTTGAAAAGCTTCCCATGTGATTCTAAAGTCCAGCCAGGGCTGAGCATCACAGCCTTAATAAAGAAAATTTAATTAATTATCATTGCTCAGAAAATATGCTACATGTCAATAGGCCTTAACTAATTTTGCAGGAGAAATATTGCAAAAAAGCAGTCACTGAGTCACTGGAGAAAAAAAAAGCAGCTGAAGTCTAAGAAAAGAGAAACTGCAATGTGTAAAGCAATGAATTGCATTGTTATTTTCTCACTGTGTCCTCTTGAGAATCAATAACCCACATGACGATCTCATTCAACAAATTGTATGACTGTACAGCTACCCATCATGTTAAAACCTTTTCTTTACAATCTCTCTTGAGTGTAGAAACAATGAAGCAATAGATAGGGAATTCACTTTGAACTTCCTTTTTTCCAGTGTCCACTAAGTTTTTAAGTTATCCAGGCCCTTTCTCGGGGAAGTCTTCCTAACCCCAACAGAAAACTAGATATGCCTGTCCTGTGTTTTCCTATTGCCCTCCAATTCCCCTTTTACATCATGGGGTTGACTGAATGAAGGTGCACTGCTGAACCCAATGGGATGTATTCCCCCCTGAACTGCAGGCAATGAGAGAAAGTCCCCATGTGTGGAAGGCTCACTCTTATTTCCCTAGTATTTATTTCAGTGTTTGTCAGTAGCAGGCATTTACTTATATAAGCATTTGTTGAGTGTGTAAAAAATAATTGAGTTCTTGTCATCAAGACTTTTCCAAAACCAATAGCCCCCAATCAGGTCTAATATATCTAGAGTCTTCACCCAAGTATCTAAAATTGTTCTACTACAGAACTTTGCCATGCTCTTCTGACAGAGGCTAACAAAAATAGTGAGGCCAACAGACCCATAATTCAAAATAAATTAAAAAAAAAAAAAAAAAAAAAGATCGATTTTCTCTCCAGAAGTGAGAATACTTTGGGATTCATTCAAGAATGTGGAAATGAGGTAGAGCAGACTCATCCTCTTTCCGTATTAGGATATAAATTCACCAGCATGGTGGAAAGAAATAAGCATCTTATCTATTTTGGAAATTTTTACAGCTACACTCTCCCTGAGAAAGAAAAACTGCAAAAGTTTCAGCACTACCCTCTGATGCATCTATGTGTTCACAGGGTCATCATATTACAGTCATTATGGCAGGAGGCACACTTCCTCCCTGGTCTATTATAACTGACTGTAACGTACCATAGAGGCCCTAGATGTTCTTTTCTTGACTGAGCCTGGAGAATATCTATTTCACAGTGTTTTCCCCTTAAAGGGAGAGACTACAAAATGGCAAAAGGCGATGCACTTATCTGTACATAAACATCGAAGACAGAATGGGAGTAAATGACGCACTTCATGGAGTTGCATTACTTCTTCAGCACAATTTGTTGCGCTAATAAAAAAAAAAAGACACAGTGAGAAGAAGAACAGTAATTTGGTAAATGGACAGTAATAGTCTGAAAGAGTTAATGCACTTCTTACCACCAGCAACAGTGAGCCATTTATAAATAGGTGACCCCTTTCCTTCTCCTGAGTCACATCAGTGCTGCAAGAGGCGTTTTTAAAATGGCTCTTTGCAGACTCGAGGAATGGACGATTTTTTCTTTTTTCCACTGATAGTAGTAACTACAAAATGAGTTCATAATTTTTTTTATTATTTGTTTACCTTTTTTTTTTTTTTTCTTTTCTGTAGTGTTACCCTGAGATGATGGTTCGAAAGACTTGCCTTCTTACATTTGGAATCACAGTTATGGGGAGGTTGTTTCTGCAGTGGAGTCCTGGTGGTGGAGTGGTTAAGAGCTTAGCTGGTAACCAAAAGGTCTGGCAGTTCAAATCCACCAGGCACTCTGTGGAAACCCTATGGGGCAGTTCTACTTTGTCCTATAGAGTCACAATAGGGTTATTATGAGTCGGAATTGACTCAAAGGCAATGGGTCCGGTTCTTTTGGTTTGGTTATTTCTGTGGTGGTTTTAGTTCAGCCACAAAACTAGAGCAAATATTTTCTATTATATATAGATAAAAAGAACAACCACAAAAAGAGTTAATCTGTGCTTCAAACATTTTCATAGATTTTTATTAGTTAGCTTCTCTCTTTTTAGTACCTATTATCAATTCAATTCTTATTACTTAATACCTGTTTCTGGATGGTTTAAATAGGTTTTGCTTAGATTGTTCTTTTTAAAATTATATTAACTTTCTCTTTTATTCATAATTTAAATGAATAATAAATGCATCACTACCTTTTTATAATTATACTTTTCTCCCACAAATTCATCATGCGTTGTATGATTCTGATAAATATGCTGTTGTGTTTTTTGCATTCTTCCCAAAGTGTTTTCTACCAGGGAAACCTCTGTTGGATTGCTGTATTTTCGCAATAAGTGCATATTTAGGTATTTCAGTAGTAAATAATTTTCAAACATTAAACATTTATGCACTTGTTTTTCAAATTCTAGAGCATGCTTTCACAAATCATTTTCTTTAACTGTGTATAAATGCGATATGTACTTTGTTTCTTGAACAAATCTCAACCCTGCAAAAATATTTTATCTAGAAGAAAAACATTTCCTGCTCTATTTTCTCTTCATGCCCTGGAGGTGTATTTCAACATTCACAAAATACCTGCCTATCCTTATTTTCCTTAATGTCTATCCAAACAGTATCTGCTGTGCCAGCTAAAACATACACAGCTTTTCCTTTAGCCAGCTATCATATCTGTGCAATATTAAACCCTCCCCCACCTTATTTGATTTCTGTTTTCAGTAAACCTTATCCTAGTATTTTAAATCTTCAGTCATTTGCCTCACTCAACCACGACACTGCTATTTCAATAATATCACATTTATCCCTGGTACTCATACTCATCATCGATAAGGCTTTGATGTAATAAATCCTTGATATAATATCAGACATATCCATGCTATGAGATATAATCAAAAATGAAAGCAGAAACTTAAGATACAGAGTAAAATATATTGCTTGCCAATTTTCCACAGTAACTTTTCATCATTACTCCAAAATTACTTTTTAATGCAAAGAGTAGTTTCAATCACATTGAGGCCCACATGATTCAGATACTATCATAATCACAATTAGATTACATTACTGCAATCAGGAATGGAGATCATTAAGAGAAAGAATATAAATTGCTTTAGTTTTACAAGTACTGAGCTAGCAAAATTATAATTAATCTCCATTTATAATCTTTTCTTTCATAGAACTGCAAAGCATGCTACTTTTTTTAGGCCATCAATACAAATTAGAACTAAGTAATAAAGCCCTAACTACTATGACCATGCTGTTCACAATTGGAGAAACTTCACATTATACATAGAAGGCTTTTGATACAAACAGCGCCCGTAGAGTAGATTGTTTCAGTTTAATAAGCCCGACTACTACAAGGTGCTATTTAAAAAAAGAAAAAAAAACAGCATAGAGCGGAAACTCTCTTCTCAGAGTAATCAGTTTGTGCATTCTATTTCTTAAATGAGATGCTGCTACTCATGTGAGATGAAGAAATAATGAGTTAGCAGTCACAGTAAATGCAGAATTCTGTGCATCCCAATTTTTAAGTATAGCCTTTTAAAAGTACAGGAAATAATCAAAGCAAAAAAAAATTCTGAATGTTGAGCCTTTCAAAATACAATCAATTCTAATTGTTTTAATTACTTCACATTTTTTCAATTGACTGTTGTTGCTGTTAGGTGCCGTCAAGTCGGTTCCGACTCAGAGCGACCCTATGTACAACAGAACGAAACACTGTCCGGTCCTGTGCCATCATCATAATCATCGTTATGCTTGAGTTCATTGTTGCAGCCACTGTGTCAATCCATCTCACTGACGGTCTTCCTCTTTTTTGCTGACCTTCTACTTTACCAAACATGTCCTTCTCCAGGGACTGATCCCTCCTGATAACATGCCCAAAGTATGTGAGACAAAGTCTCGCTATCCTTGCTTCTAAGGAGCATTCTGGCTGTACTTCTCCCAAGACAGATTTGTTCGCTCTTTTGGCAGTCATAGTATATTCAATACTCTTTGCCAACACTGTAATTCAAAGGCATCAATTCTTCTTCAGTCTTCCTTATTTATTGTCCAGCTTTCTCAAACATATAAGGCGATTGACCCTTGGCTTGGATCAGGTACACCTTAGTCTTCAAGGTGACATCTTTGCTCTTTAACACTTGAAAGAGGTCTTTGCAGCAGATTTGCCTAACGCAATGCACCATTTAATTTCTTGATTGCTACTTCCATGGGCGTTGATTGTGGATCCAAGTAAAATGAAATCCTTGACAACTTCAGTCTTTTCTCCATTTATCATGATGTTGGTAATTGGTCCAGTTGTAAGGATTTTTGTTTTCTTATATTGAGGTGTAAACCATACTGAAGGCTGTAGTCTTTGATCTTCATCAGTGAGTGCTTCAAGTCCTCTTCACTCACAGCAAGCAAGGTTGTGTCATCTGCATAATGCAGGTTGTTAATTAGCCTTCCTCCAAACCTGATGCCCTGTTCTTCTTCATATTGTCCAGTTTCCCAGATTATTTGTTCAGCATACAGACTGAATAAATATGGTGAAAGGACATAACCCTGATGCACACATTTTCTGACTTTAAACCGTGCAGTTTCTCCTTGTTCTGTTTGCACTACAGCCTCTTGATCTATTCAGTTTCCTTACGAGTCCACTTAAGTGTTCTGGGATTCCCATTTTTTGCAATGATATCCATAATTTGTTATGATCCACAAATCATGTCTTTGCATAATTGTGTGATACCTTGATATTTCAAATCCTCCATAATTCTATACATACCTTTTAGTGATTAATTCTTAAAACTCACCTCAATTGATAATACAAATATTATTAAGTACAGATAATTATAAATATAGATAGTATCTAATATTAGACACGACTTTTCCACAATTCTGAAATCAAAACAGATTTAAAGTGCCACCTTTTTTTGTAACTCATTCGGTGGCAAGGTGGCCCCACATGAACTCATTCTGGGAAAAGGCAATTTATTTGGTAGCAAAACCTGGCCTGAACTGGCAGTAGGGTATTCAAAGTCTTTAACTATCCTACTTTGTGTGAATATTCTTACGGGAGACTGCCCAGATCCCACTTGGGGAACCAAATCATTTATGCTACATATACCAAAGTAACTTCTTCAAGTGGAAAAAGTTGTTTTCCGAGACACATTTTGCACCAAGGGTTTTAGATAAGGAGTTATGGACCCAGTAGCTGCACATATGTGACTAGACAGCTGAGTCGTAAGTGTCAGTAACAGTTGTCTCATGTGTGTTTCGCCTCCCTGGGCCTAACCTTTTACTTCCTCTTGGTGTATTCTCACTATCAGCTTCCCTTGAGTTAGAGATTTTCACCATTGTCCTGTGAATAGACAGCAGCTGCGCCATGATTATAACCCACTCAGGCCTTAGGGCAGCTGATAGGACTTTGTGCGGCTGGAGTCATAGCTGCGTACGATCAGCTTTGTGTATGCACATCCACTTACTCAAGTAACATCTAGGGTTATGATTAAAGGATCTGTTCAAGCCCTCGCCCTCTGTAACTGTAAATGACCTTGTTTGGAAATAAGGTCTTTGAAGATGTCAACATAAAGTCATACTGGAGTAGAGAGAGTCCTAATCCAATATGAGTGGTGTCCTTATAAAAAAGAGGAGACATAGAGAGACTAAGGGAAGACTGCTATATGAAGACAGAGGCAGATACTGGAGTATACATCTACAAACCACAGAATGTCAAGTTTTGCCAGAAACCACCAGCAGCTGGACAAAGGCAAAGTATGATCTTCCCTTAGTGCCTTTGGAGAGTACATGGCCCTGATGACACCTTGAATTCTGACTTCTAGCCTCCAGAACTGTGAGACCATAAATTTCTGTTGATGAAGCCACCTAATTTGTGATATGTTGTTATGACTACACTAGGAAACTAATAAATTGAATTAACCAAGTAACTAGTGGCACCAGTGAGCTGCATGGATATTATCAATTTCTATGTGTCCCATGACTTACAAAATATTGGCCGGCGTTATTTTGAGTACCCAATTTTTTGGCACTCTCTCCCACTTTCTCACATAACACCAATGGGCTATTAAAAGTATTTGGCATAAAATAGATACTAATTATTTGTTGAATGCTTAATGTATAAAATGTTACACCATTCTCATGACATTCTCATAACATATCATTTGCAATACACAAAAAAGGTCTTAAGACCGGGGAATCTTAGTATTGGAGATCAGACTATGGATGGTTTGGTGGTAATGCTGAGTCATTCCAAGGCAGACTGGCTCATTTCTAAAACTAATCTTAAAGACACGGCCTTTTAAGTACAGGAAAAAATAAGCCTAACGGTTTATTTGGAACAAAATCTTCTGTTGATAGTGGAAATTTTAAAAGTCATAAATTATAAAACACCTTAATAGTTGATACCCTGTAAACCAAACCCACTGCCATCGAGCCAGTCAATTCCAACTCATAGAGATCCTATTGGACAGGGTAGAACTGCATCAGAGGGTTTCCAAGACTATAAATCTTTATGAAAGTCAAGTGCCACATCTTTCTGCGGTGGAACGACTGGTGGGTTTGAACCACCAATCTTATGGTTAGTAGCTGAGTGCTTAACCACTGCACCACCAAATCTCCTTGACAAACCTCTTAAATTCCAGAGATTCATACTTATCCTTAGCAAAAACAAAGATGTGGAGGAAAAGAAGTCATAAGGGAAGAACATAGCCATCTCATTTTAACTATAAAAGAATATTATTTATAGATCATTGTTATAGCTTAAATTGTTAAAAGGGTATATTGGAGGGCTCTACACTGAATCAAACTTAATTAAACAATGTGCACATTGCTGCCCAAATTGTATTTTTACTGCATATGTAAAATAGTAATAATTGAAAGGAATAAAATGATAACAACTTAGAGGCAATGAAATTAGTTTTTAGTGATAGTAAACTCACGCTATGCAGCTGTAATATTCTATGACTCTATGCTAGGAATTTTTAGGAAAAAGAAAAAAGATTTGCGGAAATATTTCTTGCCATGACAGAAAGCATGTAGAGTTTTCGATTCAGAAAGAAGATCAAGAGGGAAAGTAAAGGATGAGTAGCAAATTTAAGCTCACCTTGTCAATAACTGGAGTCCCTGGGTGGTGCAAATGGTTAATGCCCAAGGCTGTTAACCCAAAAGTTGAAGGTTCAAATCCACTGCAAGGCAACCCAGAAGAAAAGCCTGGACATATGCATCCAAAATATCAGTCATCAAAAACCCTTTGGAGCACAGTTCTACTCTGACACTCATGGGGTTGCCATGAGTTGGAATCAACTTCATGGCAAATGGCTCTGGTTCTGTCAATAATTATTGAAAAAATTGTAACTATTTTCTAAGACACCTTTTAAATGAAAAGGAAAAGTGGATAAAGCAGCAAACAATGAAATATATTATTAATAAAGATTAAATTATCTCTTTTCTATTACAATTTTAAACAACTATAAGACATCAGTATTATATTTCTCCTTCTATCATTCATTAATCTTTATATAGCTGAATTAGATTGACCTTAACAAAATGCAAAATGTGCTTTAAAATCCACTTTAAAAAATATAATCAAGGAAATGCTATTGGAGTTCAGAGGCGAGAGATTTTGCTTCTGACTCTAGCCATTAGGGAATATTCTCTCTGTCCCTCATTGATAGCTAGCTAGGTAGATAGACAGACAGCTAGACAGTCACACAGGTAGATAAGTAAGTAGACAGACAGGATAGATAGATAGAGAGAGACAGACAGATAGATAGATAGATGGTCTCTGAAGTCTAAGTTTCTTAGCCAAACTTTTAAAGTTCTCTAAAATTTAACCTCAATCTGCTTTCGTATTCATATAGCATAAACCCCACCTAAATTAGATTTTTTGCCCAAGTGTGCTTAGACAAAAGCATGAAGATTAACTTTGTGTTAGGCAATGAATAGGCTGTGTGTTTGGGAACAGCATCGTTTGGGGGAAATTCATTGGCAAGTAATATTTGGAATAAATTAGAAGGTGAGTGATTAAAGTGAGAGAAGCAAAGTTTTAAGAGTAGAGGAAAGAAAAATAAAGGCCTGGCAAGGAAAAAAGAGGAAAGGATTAGGACATTAACACTTATTTTTCGAAACTACGCAACAAAGGGACTGGGGAAAGTTGGAGAAAAAAACAGCAAAATTCTCTAGTGTTTTGAGTTTGTGAACAGTCAGAAATATAGTTCTATATGAAGAATTAGGGAAGTGTTCATAAAAATGTCATTGAAATGTAACAGAATAAAAAGTGTTTTACTTCCTTTTCTCCCTTTCTTTGAAGCTTTCCCTTTTTCCTTGAAATAAAACAAGATAAAAATGAAAAAACTAAATAAGTACAATATCACAGAACCAAACCACATTTTTTATTTTCCTTCCAGGTGTAATAAAATATGGTACTGAATGCTGGGGATTGTGCATATTGAGACTTTATCAGAAATGAGCTCTCCAGATACAAATTCTTCATTGCATGTCTTTCCCAATGATCTTTTCATTAGCCCCATCAGAAGCAGAGACTTGGTTAGCGACTCTCTGTAGAGATACAGGTTTTTGAAATGCTGCTCTGTATTAATTGATATAATCATACGATTTTTTTAAAAACCTACTTATATGGTGGATTGCATTGATGAATTTTTCAAATATTGAACCCTCCTTATCTGCCAGGAAAAAATTCTACTTGGCCACTGTACACATCTTTATAAACATTGTTGAATTTGATTTGCTAGTATTTTGTTGAGGATTATTATATCAATGTTTATGGGCCATATTGGTCTGTAGTTTTCTTTCCCTGGAATGTCTTCACCTGGTTTTGGTAATAGTGCAAGGTTGCCTCATAAAGTGGGTCAGCAAGCATTCCCTAGTTTCTATTTCCTGTGATTGTGGGGATTGGACATTATTTCCTCCTTAAAGTATAGGTATATATATGTATATATAAACAAACCTGTTGCCGTCGAGTTGATTCTGACTCATTGCAACCCTATAGGACAGAGTAGAACTGCCCCATAGCGGTTAAGCCTTTGGCTACTAACCAAAAGGTCTGTAGTTTGAATCCACCAGCCGCTCCTTGGAAACCCTGTGGGGCAGTTTTACTCTGTCCTATAGAGTTGCTGTAGGGTGGCTACGAGTCGGAATCGACTGCAAGTGAACAAGTTTGCTTTTGCTTTATATACATAAAAAAAAATAAAAAAAATAAACCAAACCCTTTGCCACTGAGTCGATTCCAACTCATAGCGACTTTATAGGACAGAGTAGAACTGTTCCATAGGGTTTCCAAGGAGTACCCGGTGGATTCAAACTGCCAACTTTTCGGTTAACAGCCATAGCTCTTAATCACTGCCACCAGGGTTTCCATATATATATAGATATGTATATATACACATATCTATATACACACACATACACACACAGTGCACACAAGAAATGCATACTGCTGAATTCATTTGCTGATATTTGTATTAATGATTTTTGCATCTACGTTAATGAGGAATATTGGTCTGTAACTTTGTTTCTTGTAGTATCTTTATTTTGGCAATACTGGCCTTATCAGGGTAACGCTAAATTCCTAAAACTAATTATGCATTTTCCCTCCTTCTCTATTTTCTGAAAGATCTTGTATAAGGTCATGTTGTATAAGGTCATGTTTATATCTTCCTTAAATATTTGAGAGATGTTATGGATTGAATTGTGTCTCCCCCAGAAAATACGTAAACTCCTAACCCCAGCTACCCATGAACACGGCCTTCTTTGGAAATAGGGTGTTTGAAGATATTATCAGTTAGATTAACATGAGTTCAGACTGAAGTAGAGTGGATCCTAGTCCTATATCACTGGTGTTCGTTTAAAGGGGAGACCATATACAGCCAAGGAATGTCTGAAGGTACCAGAAGCATGGAAAGAGGCATGCAACAGTTTCTCTGTTGGAGCCCTGAGGAAGAATCAACACAGTGCATACCCTGATTTAGACTTCTAGCATCCAAAACTGTGAGACAATAAATTTCTGTTCTGGTAAGTCACCTGATATGTGGTATTTTGTTTCAGCCACCCTAGGAAATTAACCCAATGGAGTGTACCAGTGACACTATCTGGGTCTAGCGTTTTCTTCCTGGGAAGGTTTCAATTACAAATTCAATTTCTTCATTTTCTCTAAGGCTATTCATGTCATCTATTGCTTTGTGTCTCAGTTTTTGTAATTTGTGTCTTAAAAATCTGTTCATTTTCTCAAGGTTTTTAAATATAGTCACATAAATTTGTTTCATAATGTCTCCTTAACGTCTTTTAAATATGTGTAGGAGCTGTAGTGTTGTGCACCTTTTCTTTTCTGATATTAAATATTTTGGTCTACCTTCTTTTTCTACTTTCTTTTTTTCATTATTCTGTTAGTGAGAGCATTTTGAAAACATTGAAAATCAAACTTTTGTTTCATTGACTTTTCTCTATTTTTTAATTTAATTTCTGTTCTTATCTTTTTTATTTCTTTTCTTCTACTTAATTGTGACTCAATTTGCTCTTCTTTTACTACATTTTTAAGTGGAAGTTTAGATTATTCATATTAGAATTTTTTTCTTTTATAACCTTTTAATTTTCTCTATGAACTACGTTAGCTGCAAACTACAAATTTTGATATGCTGTGCCTTAATTTCCATTCACATCAAAGTATTTTCTTATTTTTCTTGAAATTTCTTCATTGTCCTGTGTCTTATGTAGAAATATTATATTTAATTTTCAAAATATTTGGAGATTTTCTTGATAACCTTTCTGTAGTTACCTTCTAATTTCATGGTTTTGTGATTAGAAAATATTCTTTGTATTATTTAGATCTTTGTAAATTTATGAAAATTTATGTTATGGTCCAGCCAATTGTCTAGTTTGGTGAATGTTTTAAGTGTCTTTGAAAATAATGTCTATCCTGAAATTGATCATAAAATATCCATAAATGTCAATTACATGAGAATGGTGAAAAGTGTCATTTCTGTATTGTGTACCCCAACCAATTTTCTCCTGATTTGTTCTATAAATTTTTAAAACAGAAGTGGTAAAGTTTCCAAATATAATTGCGGATTTGTCAATTTCACTTTCATTTGTAATACTTTTTGATTTATCTGTTTTGAGATATTTTCAGTGGCATGGAATTAATATTGAACAGTTGAATTTTGTTTTCAATGCTGTAAGCATATCATTACATTTCTTTTGGTTTGCACAGTTTCTGAATAGAAGTTTATAGTCTTTCTTAATTTTTTTTATCTGTATATAACATGCTTTTTTTCCTTGACTGCTTTTTAAGCCTTTAAAGTTACCCTTTATCAATTATGTCAAGAATTTGATTATGATCTTAGTTTGGTTTTCTTTTCGTTTATCTTGCTTGGAGTTTGTTGTTTCTTAAATTAATGGATTTATAGTTTCATTAAATTTTCAGAAAATTCAGCCATTATTTTTTCATTATTTAGACCTACAACCCACCTTCCCACCCACCACCAGCCACAACCTCTCCTCTCTATCAGGGATTGCAGTTATATTTGTTACTGCTTGCTACTTTCCCACAGATCACTGAGGTTCTGTTCTTTTTTCAGCCTTTCCTGTCTGTGGTTTCCCTTAATTTTTTCTATTGATAATCTTTTCTTTTGTAGTGTCTACTCACCTGTTATTACCATCCTATGAAATTTTATTTCAGACTTCTTATTTTTATGTCTAGAAGTTCAATTTGTTTTTTCTCTATAGACTTCATTTCTCTGCTCATTATGCTTATGTTTTCCTTTAAATCTTTGAACATTTTGAACAATTATAGTCATTCTTTAATATTGTCATTTGGTAATTTCATTGTATACGTCATTTCTGCTTTGTCGACTAGATTTTCTTTTTTTTTGTTTTTGAACATTTTATTGTGCTTTAGGTGAAAGTCTACATAGCAAATTAGTTTTCCTATTGATGATTCTTATACAAATTGTTCTATGACATTGGTTGCAATCCCCACAATGTGTCAGCACTCTCCCCAGATATTCCTTGGGTTCCCTGTTTCCATTAGTCTGATTTCCCTGTCCTCCTTGCCTTATCAGCTTTGGTTTTGAGGAAACGTTACCCTTTTTGTCTCATATATTTGATTGTTCTAAGAATCACATGCTTCACAGGTGTTATTGTTTATTTTATAGTCCCATATATTATTTGACTGAAAGGTGGTATCTGGAGTGTCTTCAGTTTCAAGTTAGAAGCCTGTTTTAGGGCAATAGTCTCTGGGGTTACTCTATTCTCTTTCAGACCAGTAAATCTGGTCTTTTTTTAATTTGAATTTTATTCTATATTTTTTACCCATTCTAACCAGGAACTTCTATTGTGATCCTGGTCAGAGTGGTTGGTAGTCGTACCTGGGCACCATCTAGTTCTTCTGGTCTCAGGTTTTAGAGGAAGCTGTGATTCCTGTGGGCCATTACTCCTTTGGACTTATTACTTCTTTGAGTCTTGATTTTCTTTGTTCTGCTTTGCTCCAGGCAAGGAGACCAATAGTTGTTTCTTAGATGGCCACTCGAAAGTTTTTAAGACTGCAGATACTACTCACAAGGCTAGGATGTAAAACATTATCTTTATGAACCATGTTTTGCCAATTGACCTAGATGTCCCCAGAGACTATGGTCCTTAGCTTTCCAGGCCAGTAGTTCAGCCCTGATGTCCAAGTAGTTTCTGTAACTGTGACCCTATGTTCTCTATCGTATGTGTGACTATACAGGCAGCATTTACAAATATGTATATATAAATATCCACAACTATACCTATATATGTATGCAGGTGTACTCCTGTATGACCACTCTTACCTATTTAGCATACATATTAGTCTATGTATCTACTCGCAAATTATTGTTTGTTATTACTGTTGTTGCAGGATTATATATGTTATAGTACTTACCGTAGTTGCTTTTATTCTTGTGTACCTCTCAGTGTCCTCCTTTGCCTCAGCCATGTTGTGTTGACTTCCCCCATATCATGTATTGCCTTTCATGTCACCAGAATTAACACTTGTCTACTATCTAGTAAGTGATTTTCCCCTCCCTCCCCCTCCCATCCCTGGTAACCATCAAAGAATGTTTCTTTCTGTGTGTAAACTTATTCTTGACTTTATAATAGTGGTCTCATACCATATTTGTCTTTTCATCATTGACTTATTTCACTCAGCATAATGTCCTCCAGATTCATCCATGTTGTGAGATGTTTCACAGATTTATCATTATTCTTTAGTGTTGTGTAGTGTTCCATTGTGTGTATGTGCCATTTTGTCTGTCTATTCATCTGTTGATGGGCATTTAGGTTGTTTCCATCTTTTTGCTATTGTGAATAATGCTGCAATGAACATGGGTGTGCATATGTCTATTCGTGTGATGGCTCTTATCTCTCTAGGATATATTTCTAGTAGTGAGATTGCTGGATCATATGATAATTCTATTTCTAGATTTTTAAGGAAACACCGTACCATTTTCCATAGTGATTTTAGCATTTTATATTCCCACCAGCAGGGTATAAGAGTTCCAATATCCCCACAACCTTGCCAGCTTCTGTTGTTTTCTGTTTTGTTTTTTTTTTTTTTAATTAGAGCCAGTAATGTCAGGGTGGGATGTTACTCATGGTAGTTTTGATCTGCATCTCTCTAACAGCTAATGATTGTAAGCATCTCTTTACGTGTTTGTTAACCACCTGAATGTCTTCTTTGGTGAAGTGTCTGTTCATGTCATTTCCCCATTTTTTAATTGGATTGTTTGTCTTTTTGTTGTTGAGGTGTTGATGTTTTCTATAAACTTTAGAGATTACACCCCGTTTCCCAGTCTATAAGCTCTCTTTTTACTCTTTTGGCAAATTCTTTTGATGAGCATAAATGTTTAATTTTTAGGAGATCCTAGTTATACAGCTTATCATCTGGGGTTTGTGTGTTTTTAGTTAAGTTTTTTTGTTCCATTTATGCTAGATATTAGGGCCCCTAGCATTGTCCCTATGTTTTCTTCCATGTTTTAGGTTTTAAATTCAGGTCTTTGATCCATTTTAAGTTAGTTTTTGTGTATGGTGTGAGGTATGGATCTTGTTTCATTTTTCTGCAAATGGATATTCAGTTTTTCTAGCACCATTTGTTAAACAGGCATTCTCTTTCCTATTTAATGGACTTAGACTCTTTGTTGAAGATCAGCTGTCCATAGGTAGATAGATTTACTTCTAGATTCTCAATTCTGTTCCAGTGGTCTATGTGTCTGTTTTAACTACCATGGCTGTATAGTAGGTTCTGAGATCTGGGAGTGTGAGGCTTCCTACTTTGTTCTTCTTCTTCAAAACTGCTTTGCTTATCTGTTGCCTCTTTCCTTTCCATATAAAGTTTGTGATTAGTTTTTTAATCTCATTAAAGAATGTTCTTGGAATTTGGATTGGGATTACATTATATTTGTAGCTTACTTTGTGCAGTAGTGACCTTTTTACCATGTTAAGTCTTCCTATCCATGAGCATAGTATGTTTTTCCATTATATAGGTCTCTTTTTGTTTCTTGCAGTAGTGTTTCATAATTTTCTTTGTATAAGAATTTTACATCCCTAATTAGATTTACTCCTAAATATTTCATCTTTTTGAGTACTGTTTAAATGGTATTATTTTTCTGATCTCCTTTTTGAAGTTCTCTTTGTTATTGTAGGAGAATCCAACTAATTTTTGTATGTTGATCTTGTACCCTGCCACTTTGCTGAATCCTTCTATTGGTTCCAGTAGCTTTCTTGTGGAGTCTCTGGGATTTTCTATGTATATAATCATGTCATCTGTGAATAGGGATAGTTTTACTTTTTCTTTACCAATTTTGTATGCTCTTTACTTTCCTTTCTTGCCTTATTGTTCTAGCTAGGACTTCCAGTACAGTATTGAATAAGAGTGGTGACAAAAGACATCCTTGTCTGGTTCCTATTCTCAAGGGGAATCCTTTTACAGTCTCTCTCCATTGAGAATAATGTTGGCTACTTGTTTCATATATATGCCCTTAATTATGTTGAAGAATTTCCCTTCTATTCCTATTTTGCTGAGAGTTTTTATTAGGAATGGATGTTGGACTTTATCAAATGCCTTTTCTGTACCAATTGGGATGATCATGTGATTCTTGTGGTGGATTACATTGATTGATTCTCTAGTGTTGAACCATACTTAGTATGAATCCCACTTGGTCATAATGTATTATCTTTCTGATATGCTGTTGAATTTTGTTGAGAATTTTTGTGTGCATATTCATGAGAGATTTTGGTCTGTAATTTTATTTTTTAGTGGTGTGTTTGTCCTGCTTTGGTATCAGGGTTATACTGGCTTCACAGAATGAATTCAGGAGTATTCCTTGCTTTTCTATGTTCTGGAATAGTTTGAGTAGCATTGGTGTCAAGTTTTTTTTGAATATTTGGTAGCATTCTCCAGTGAAGCCATCTGGGCCAGGGCTTTTTTTGGTTGAGAGTTTTTTGGTTTTTTTTTTCTTTAATGACTTCTTCAATTTCTTCTTTTGTTTTGGGTCTGTTCAGATTTTCTACCTCAGTTTGTGTTAGTTCAGGTAGGTAGAATGTTTCTAGAAATTTATTCATTTCTTCTAGGTTTTCAAATTTGTTGGAGTATAATTTTTCATAATATTCTGTTATAATCTTTTTTTTATCTTTTGGTTGTGTTGTAACGTCACTCATCTTATTTCTTATTGCATCTTCTCCTTCTTTTCTTTTGTCAATGGGGCCAAAGGTTTGTCAATTTTATTGATCTTTTAAAGAAACAACTTCTATCTTATTGATTCTTTCAATTGTTTTTCTGTTTTCTGACTTGGTTATTTCTACTCGAATCTTTATTATATCCTTTCTTCTTGCATCTGTGGGCTTCTTCTGCTGCTTGTTTTCTTTTTGTTCCAGTTATCATGCTAAGGTATTGATTTTGACCTTTTCTTTCTTTTTTTGATGTGTGTGTTTATTGCTATAAATTGGCCTCAGAGTACTGCTTTTGCTGTGTCCCAAAGGTTTTCATATGTTGTGATTTCATTCTCATTTGATTCTAGGAATTATTTTTATTTCATTTTTAATTCCATCTATTATCCAGTGGTTTTTAAGCAAGGTGTTATTCAGTTTCCATGTGTTTGATTATTATCCTTGTTTTTCCTGTTATTAATTTCTAATTTTATAGCATTGTGATCAGAAAAGACGATTTGTATTATTTTGATACTTTTTAATTTATTGAGGTTTGTTTTGTGGCCTGAAAGATGGTCTCTTCTGGATAATGATTCATGTGCATTGAGAAGAATGTGTACTTTGCTGCTGTTGGGTGGAGTGTTCTGTATATATCTATGAGGTAAAGTTGTGATTGTGATGTTTTGATTTTCTGTATCTTTGTTGAGTTTTTTCCTAGTTGTTCTGTCCTTCATTGAAAGTGGTGTGTTAAAGTTTCCTGCTACTTTTTTGGACTGTCTATTTCTCTTTTCAACACTGTTAATGTTTGTTTTATGTATTTTGGAGCTCTGTCATTGGGTGTATAAATATTTATTATGGTTATATCCTCTTGGTGAATTGAAACTTTAATCATTGTATATTGCCCTTCCTTGCCTTTTTTGGTGGATTTTGCTCTAAAGTCTATTTTATCAAAGCTTAATATTGCCACTCCTGATGTTTTTTGGTTACTGTTTACTTGATATATTTTTTCCATGCTTTTTGACACAAACATATAAATAAGCTAAAAGTCAGTCTCTTGAAAAATGTCTCTTGTAGACAACATGGGGTCCTGGTGGTACAGTGGTTAAGAGTCATGATGTGCTATGGCTGTGAACCAAAAGGATTGGCAGTTCAAATCCACCAGCCACTCCTCTGAAACCCTATGAATACGTTCTGCTTATTCTTATAGGGTGGATATGAGTTGGAATTGACTTGATGGTAACAGGTTTGTTTTGGTTTTCTTGGTAGACAACATATTGATGGGTCATTTTTTAAAACTATTCTGTTACTCTCTGTCTCTAGACTGATGCATTTAACCCATTTATATTCAGTGTGATTGATAGGTATGAATTAACTGCTGTATTTTGTTGTGATTTTTTTAAATTGTGTTGATGGTTTCTTTGTTCCTCTTACTTTTCTTTACTGAGTTCTTTTTGTTTATGGAGTTTCTTTTCATTTCCTTTGTTGTTGTTGATTTTGTGTTTATTAAGTATGATTTTCTTCTTTTTTATTTTGGTGTGTAGGTTTATTTTCTTTGTGGTTACCCCTAAAATTTCCCTTTGTCTTCCTAAGTTTAGAACAATCTGTTATATCTTGATATCACCTTGACTTCCTCTCCATATGGAGATTCAGTAACTACACCATTTATTCCCTCTTTTTATTTTGAAGTTGTCATCCTTTACACATTGAAGCTTCTAGTTCCTTTTGTTCAGTTTTATAGCTTTATTTTATTTTTGAGAATCGTTTATCTTGGTTGTTATCTGGGTGATACTGTCACATGTCTTAATCTCAGGTTGTTGTCATTTCTCTGCTCATAGGACTCCCTTTAATATTTCTTATAATATTGGTCTGGTTTTTACAAGTTCCCTTAATTTCTGTTTATCTGGAAATGTCCTAGTTTCATCATCACATTTGAGAGACAATTTTGCCAAATATATAATTCTTGGTTGGCAGTCTTTCTTTTTTTTTTTCTTTCAGGGTTTTATATATGTCATCCCATTGGTCTCTTGCCAACATGGTTTCTTCTGAGAAATCAGAGCCTAGTCTTATTGGTTCCTCTTTGTAATTGACAGCTCATTTTTCCCAAGTTGCTCTCAGAATTCTTTCTCTGTCTTTGCATTTGGAAAGTTGATTATGATATGTTTTGGTGACTTTCTTTTGAGGTCTATCCTGTATGGAATTCATTGATCTTCCGGATGGATATCATCTCATCTTTCATGATGTAAGAGAAGTTTTCTTCCTGCAAATTGTCAAAAATTTTAAAAATTTATTTATTTTTGTCTCCTGTTCTGGAATTCCTGTCATGTTTAAGTTTTTTATCTTGATAGTTTCCCATATAACTCCTAGGCTTTCTTCCTTTTTATTCATTCTTTTTCTGAATGTTCATCTAACAAATCAGTATCAAGAGTTTCGTCCTCTATTTTGGTGACTCTGTCTTCCATTGATTCAATTCTATTCCTATGTCCTTCCACTGAGTTATCTTTTTATGAAATTTTTTTGTTAATCTTCTGGATTTCTAGTTGTTATTTTCATATGGCTTTTAGTTGTCTATTTATTTTGGTCTTCTATTAGTTTCATCAATTCTTCTAGGGTTTTGTTTGTGTTTTGCTTAGTTTTGTCTGTGTTTTCCTTGATCTGTTTGAGGACCCTATGTATAATAAGTCTTTTGAATTCCTTATTAGGTAGTTTCATTACAGTTTCTTCCTCAGGAAGGTTTTCTGCAGCTTTATTTTGGTCACTTGCTTGAGCCATCTAGTATTGTTTCTTTATATGATTTCTTAGTGTCTGCTGTCCCTGAGGCATTAAGATGTTATTTTATTTAATTGTGATCTTTTGTTTAGTTTTGTTTTGATATATTGGTATGAGTGGGTCAACATATTTCACTGACCACTTTTCTGGAAGCACAGGAACGTTCACCACCTATCTCGAGGTGGGTGTGGCTGAAGCGGGCAGGGAAAGCCCACCTCACTGTTCCCTGTGCATATGAGATGGCTGAGGGAATGCTGGGCAAGAACTGGCCACCATCATTCATAAGTCCAGAAATGCGGGAATGTTCATAGTAGTGGAGATGCTCTCCCTGCCTGCTTGGTGAGGCAGTGAGTGAGGGGTGGGGCAGGCAGTCAAGGAGCGCAATGATGTGTTCACTCCACCTGTTCAGAGGGGAGGCAGATGAGGAGTGGGGCCAAGTGACCATACAGGTAGCACTCTCTCTCTGCTGCTGTGTTGTCAGGAGGTGGCAGATGGGGCTGAGTGGGCAGAAGAAGGGGAGGCTCATACTATGGTTGCTGGTGGTCAGGGCCCTTCTTGTTGGGTGCAGCCAGTAATCAAGATGTAACCCCGACCAAATACAAGGAAGAGGCAGCTATCCAAAGTCTAATCAGTTGGGTCACCTCCTGTTGTCTATGGTTCTATTTCTCCATGCATGCCACCTATCCTAATGGTCAAAGACTACCACTGGAGAGTTTCCCTGTCTCCTGATCCAAGCTGCCTCCTTGCTCTGTGGCACTGGGATCCCTGAAGCTCTTGCTGTCTTTTCTGTACTTCCCCTCCTTAGCTCCAGTTCGTATCCTGCTCACTTTAGTTTACTCTGGCTATGTCTATACAGTGTCTCTGTCTCCTATCAGGAGTTATGTGAAGTTGTCTTTCTGTGCTCCTCACCTGAGATTGCTGCTGGCTTTGTCTCAAGACGGTCATGCTGTACCAGGCTGGCTGGAAAGGCACCTCCACTCTGTTTCTCTCCTCATTCACAGTTTTTGTTCAGATACTTCTTCCAATCAATGTTTGATCTAACTCTTTATCTTTTCATTTGATGCTCAGGGTTCCAGAATTGTCATTTTTAACTCTTTCACTTGGTTCCTTGGTTCTTTGCTGTAGAGGATGGTGTCTTAGTCATCTAGTGCTGCTATAACAGAAATACCACAAGTGGATGGCTTTAACAAAAAGAAATTTATTTTTTCACAGTCTAGTAGGCTACAAGTCCAAATTCAGGGTGGTAGCTCCAGGGGAAGACTTTCTCTCTCTGGTGGCTCTGGAGGAAGGTCCTTGTCATCAGTCATCCCTTGGTCTGGGAGCATCTCAGTGCAGGAACCTCAGGTCCCAAGGACGCACTCTGTTCCTGGAGCTGCTTTCTTGGTAATATGAGGTCCCTCACTCTCTGCTTGCTTCCCTTTCCTTTTATCTCTTGTAAGATAAAAGATGATGCAGTCCACACCGCAGAGAAACCCCCTTTACATTGGATCAGGGATATGACCTCAGTTAGGGTGTTATAATCTCACTCTAATCCTCTTTAACATAAACTTACAAACACAAAATGGAGGATATCTACACAATACTGGGAATCATGGCCTGATACACACATTTTTGGGGGGACACAAGTCAATCCAGGACAGATTGCATAGTGTGTCTGACTAAGCTGCCATCTTGTCTCCTCCACTTTCTTTTTCTTGTACACTGTTACAAGACTTGGAAACCCTATGGGGAGTTCTACCCTGTCCTATAGGGTTGTTATGCGTTGGAATTGATTCAACAGCAACAGGTAAAGTTTTGTTTGTTTTTTAAATTGGAACCTAAGCATAGTGGATTTTTTGTTATTGACTGCTGAATTACTGTATTTAATTATTTGACTTTGCTTTCACACATAGTTAGATTCTTTGTGAATCATATTCATTCTTTTCAGACTTGTTGTTTAAGCTTTGTTTGGGTGTTCACAGAGTAGCCTTTAACCCAGAGAAAGCTTGCCCAAATGCTAAGGTATGATCCTCAGAAGGTATTCAATAGTCCAGGCATTCAACAAGGTCTCTTCACTTCAGTTGGTAAGAACATGAATTTTTCCTGGCCTTTTTGAGCTCAGGGAATTTTTGGTTATATCTCTAGTAGTTGTATTTTCCCCAAATTGTTTTTTACACAGCCTTGTAGAGTTTCACAATTTGCACACACATACTAATCCTCAATGACTCAAGGGAGTGACTATACGGATTACTGGGACTTTTCTCTGCATAACTTCCTCTGCTCCAACACTGAGCCCTGACTATTATATAAAGCATGTTGATGTTGTTAGGTGCTATTGAGTTGATTCCAACTCATAGTGACCCCATGTACAACAGAACCAAGCAATGTCTTGTCCTGCACCATCTTCACAATTGTTGTTATGCTTAAGCCCAATGTTGCAGCCACTGTGTTACTTCATCTCATTGAGGGTCTTCCTCTTTTTTGCTGACCTTCTACCCAGCATGATGTCCTTCTCCAGGGACTGATCTCTCCTGGTAACAGCTCCAAAGTATGTGTCTTAGCCATCTAGTGCTACTACAACAGAAATATCATAAGTGCATGACTTTAACAAAGAGAAATTTATTTCCTCACAGTAAAGTCCAAATTCAGGGTGTCTGCTCCAGGAGAAGGCTTTCTCTCTCTGTCAGCCTTCTCATCAATGTTCCCCTGGATTAGGAGCTTCTCCTTGCAGGGACCCTGGCTCCAAAGGAAGCACTCTGCTCCTGGCACTGCTCTCTTGGTGGTATGAGGTCCCTCTGTCTCTCTGCTCACTTCTCTCTTTTATATCTCAAGAGATTGCATCAGGACACAATCCAATCTTGTAGACTGAGTCCTGCCTTACTAATACAACTGTCACCCATCCTCCCTCATTATCATCATAGAGGCAGGATTTACAGCATATAGGAAAATCACACAATACCAAGAATCATGGCCCAGCCAAACTGATACACACATTTTTTGGGGGACATAATTCAATCCATGACAGTATGTGAGACGTATTCTCACCATTCTTGGTTCTAAGAACCATTGTAGTCGTACTTCTTCCAAGACAGATTTGGTTGTTGTTTTGGCAGTCCATGGTATATTATTCACTATGCTTCTCCAAAACCACAATTCAAAGGCTTCAATTCTTCTTCTGTCTTCCTTATTTCAACATCCAGCTTTCACGTGCACATGAGGCCATTGAAAATACGTGGCTTGGGTCAGGTGCACCTTAGTCTTCAAGGTGACATCTTTGTTTTTCAACACTTTAAAGAAGTCTTTTGCAGCAGATTTGCCCAATGCAATGCATCTTTTGATTTCTTGACTACTGCTACAATGACTATTGATTGTGGATCCAAGTAAAATGAAATCCTTGACAATTTCAATCTTTTCTCCATTTGGCATGATGTTGCTTATTGGTCCAGTTGTGAGGATTTTTGTTTTCTTTATGTTGAGGTGTAATCCATACATAGGCTGTGGTCTTCGATCTTCATCAGTAAGTGCTTCAAGTCCTCTTCACTTTCAGCAAGCATAAGCCAGGTTGTTCATGTGTCTTCCTCCAATCCTGATGCCCTGTTCTTCTTCATGTAGTCCATGTTCTTGGATTATTTGCTCAGCATACAGATTGAATAGGTAGGGTGAAATGATTCAACTCTGAAGCACACCTTTTCTGATTTTAAACCATGCAGTATCCCCTTGTTCTGTTCTAATGACTGCCACTTGATCTATGTACAGGTTCCTCATGAGCACAGTTAAGTGCTCTGGAATTCCCATTCTTTGCAATGTTATCCATAATTTGTTATGATCCACAAAGTCAAATGCCTTTGCATAGTCAATAAAACATGGGTAATCATCTTTCCGGTATTCTCTGCTTTCAGCCAAGATCCATCTGACATTAGCAATGATATCCCTGGTTCCACATCCTCTTCTGAATCCAGCTTGAATTTCTGGCAGTTCCCTGTCAATATACTGCTGCAGCCACTTTTGAATGACCTTAAGCAAAATTTTACTTGTGTGTGATATTAATGATATTATTTGATAATTTCCACATTCAATTGGATCACCTTTCTTGGGAATAGGCATAAATATAGCTCTCTTCCAGTTGGTTGGCCAGGTAGCTGTCTTCTAAATCTCTTGGCATAGATGAGTGAGCACTTCCAGAGCTGCATCCATGTGTTGAAACATCTTAATTGCTATTCCGTCAATTCCTGGAGTCTTATTTTTTGCTAATGCCTTCACTGCAGCTTGGACTTCTTCCTTCAGTATAATCGGTTCCTGATCATATGCTACCTCCTGAAATGGTTGAATGTCGACCAATTCTTTTTGGCATAGTGACTCTGTGTATTCCTCCCATCTTCTTTTGATGCTTCCTGCATTGTTTAATATTTTCCCCAGAGAATTCTTCAATATTGCGACTCGAGGCTTGAATTTTTTCTTCAGTTCTTTCAGTCTGAGAAATGCCGAGTGTGTTCTGTCCTTTTGGTTTTCCATCTCCAGGTCTTTGCACATGTCGTTATAGTACTTTACTTTGCCTTCTTGAGCCGCCTTTTGGAATCTTCTGTTCAGCTCTTTGATTTCATCATTTCTTCTTTTTGCTTTAGCTACTTGACATTCGAGAGCAGGTTACAGAGTCTCTTCTGACTTCCCTTTTGGTCTTTTCTTTCTTTCCCATCTTTCTAATGACCTCTATCTTTCTCCATGTATCATGTCCTTGATGTCATTCCACAACTCATCTGATCTTCAGTCATTAGTGTTCAGTGTGTCAAATCTATTATTGAGATGGTCTCTAAATTCAGATGGGATACCCTCAAGGTCCTACTGTGGCTCTTGTGGACTTGTCCTAATTTTCTCCAGTTTCAACTTGAACTTGCATATGAGCAAGTGATGATCTGTTCTGCAGTCAGCCCCTGGCCTTGTTCTGACTGATGATATTGAGCTTTTCTTCATGTCTTTCTACAGATACAGTCGATTTGATTGGTGTGTATTCCATATTGTGAGGTCCACGTGTATTGTCGCCATTTATGTTGGTGGAAAAAGGTATTTTCAATGAAGAAGGTGGTCTTGCAAAATTCTATCATGCAATTTCCGGCATTGTTTCTATCACCAAGGTCATATTTTCCAACTACCGACCTTTCTACTTTGTTTCAAATTTTCTCATTCGAATCACCAGTAATTATCAATGCATCCTGGTTGCATGTTCTATCAATTTCAGACTGCAGAAGTTGGTAAAAATCTTCAGTTTCTTCATCTTTGGCTTTAGTGATTGGTGCGTAAATTTGAATAATAGTTGTATTGACTGGTCTTCCTTGTAGGAATATGGATATTATCCTATCACTGACAACGTTGTATTTCAGGATATATCTTGAAATGTTCTTTTGACAATGAATGCAATGCCATTCCTCTACAAGCTGTCATTCCTGGCATAGTAGACCCTATGATTGTCTGATTCGAAATGGCCAATACCAGTCCATTTCAGCTCACTAATGCCTAGGATATCAATGTTTATGCATTCCATTTCATTTTTGACAATTTCCAGTTTTCCTAGATTCATACTTCATACATTCCACATTCCAATTATTAATGGATGTTTGCAGCTGTTTCTTCAAATTTTGAGTCGTGCCACATTATAGCTCTCCCAAACTCCAAATTCTGCCTCCTTATCTCAACTAGCATAAGGGTCTCTGTTCAGTTATACAAAACCAGTACCACAGTTTGAAATTGGCTCCAGTCAGAAAACCTTTGCAATTACAAGGCTTCCTTCATTTGTTTCTCTTCTCTCACTGATCAGCCCTGAGCTACTTGTTGTCCAATGTCTAAAAACAGTTATTTTATATATGTTGTCCAGCTTTCTAGTTGTTTGCAGACAGAATAAGTCTTCACCTTGTTACTTTCTTCTATCTGGAAGCAGAAGTTCTGTAACTACTTACTCAATATCTATCTTCCATACTAGACAGATGCAATCTATAAACTTATATGTTCTATTACCTATTATACATCCATTTTTCTAATGATTCTTGGGATCAAATTGCTTAATTAACTGTTAACTTACTTTAAAAAATGATTTTAAACTAATTAACAACAAAGTAAATAAGTATGCTGATATTAGATGTTGTCTTGAAAACTGATAATTTTACTAAAGCAGGGGACAAAAAAACTTATACAGGGGATGGTGATGGTGAGCAGAGATTTTGGTTGTTATTGTTATTGAGGGCTTAAATAAATAAGTGGTTTTACATAGCCTCTTTTTTCATAGTTGTGCATTGATATTGTAGATACATTAAAAAGTCAAAGAAAAAATTTAACATTAAAAACGGGTCAAAGAGACAGGGATTTTAGAACAACTTGTATGCATATTACAGCATCCTTTGGTGCTGCAAATGATTAATGAGCTTGGCTTATTAATTTATAGACTCTAGTCCACCTAGAGGTACTTCAGAAGAAAGGCCTGGCAATCTACTTCTGAAAAAATCAGCCATTGAAAATTCTATGGAGCACAGTTGTATTATGACACACATGAGGTCACTGTGAGTTGAATGGACCTGATGACAACTGTTTTCGTTTTTTGGTGTGTGCATTATTAAAATAACTGATCAGAGTCATTGCAGGGTATACAGAAAGGCAAGCAAATGAAGTGATATATAGGTAATGTGAAAGGCCAGAATAATCCAGTCAAGAGTCTTCAAGTTATTAGTATTATTTAGTTTCAACTGTAGTATTACTTAAAGGGAAAAAAGGAATTAGTATAACTAATGAAAGTTACTTAATCTTTTGAGGGAGACTGAGATCAGAAAAACTGTCCAGTAACTGCATTACTTAGAAGATCTGAGTAACTTCTATATTTTTGGAAATCACCATTTTAAAGAGCATGTAAAAAACAAGCTTCTGGGCAGCCAGAGAGAGGTGAGCTTATAGACCAAACTACTTCAATATACAATAAAAGAAGATCAGCAAAATTAAGAGTAATAATCAGAACAAATCTCTAATGGTCAACAAAATCTTTGTGATATTGTTCTTTGCCACAACATAAACCTTGACTGCTCTCCCACTCTCTGAAAATAAAGAGGAGTATTCAGAGTAAGGAGAATGTATATTAATCTTTGCATAGTTTCTTGATTTCCTGGTAACTGACTGACTCAGTTTTCTGCCCATAATGTTTTACCCTGTTAATTTTCAGCAAAAATATTGAGGATTTTAGCACAGATTGCCTGTTCTGGTAAGATTATTTGATTCTCATACACATTTCTTAAAAACTTACTATGTGCAAGATAGAAGATCCCCAACAGAGAAACCTCCAAGTGAATTGTGACTTACTTTTCAAATTAACACCCATTTTGGATTAAAAAACCAAGGGTTACTAAGGTCTTTGATGCCACACTGCATTGCCTCAGGGAAGTGAGTTAGACTCATTTTTTGTGTTAAGCTTTTTCCTTTGATTTGCTGAATGGTTAAAACTTATTATTATGGGGACCCAGAAGCTGAATATTAAAGCAATTAAGATAGTATACAGAAATCTAGGTAAATAAAAATAAAAATAATAATGATGATAATAATATACATAGATTGACTTTTCATTTCTGATGATTTAATAGAATGATAAACATGTTTAAAAGTATCTAATAGCATCTAAATAGTTGGAAGCTAATTTAGATGCTGAGAGATGGTATAGATTTTAATTTTCTCATTTCCTCCAAATGAGACTAAGCCTTTAATGACATTTATACTGTTTAAATTATAGTTTTCTATTTTCATATATTCCATAAAATATGCTATAATTATTCATCCATTTATCCAAAACTGATCACTCAGGAAGATTACACAGAAATGTTAACACATAGATTTAACTCTACTTAAAATTTGAAGTACTCAAGACAAAGGTTCTGTTTTATGAGAAGCTGGTTTTCAATCAGTAATTGTTGAATGAATGAATGAATAAATAAGTGAATTCATAAATATATATTTGTCGAGTATCTTCAATATGCCAGACATTGCATCAAAGTCAATTCATCAAATATTTGTCGAGGATGTTTTCTGCCACAGATGCTGTGCAACGTACTATGGTAGACAACTTTCTGATGAACAGAAGAGCTTAAATTATTTCAAGTTCTATATTAAAATAAAGGAGAGTCATTTCATCTAATAAACTAAAATACATTCCTATTAAAGTGGAAAAACAATTCAAATAGAAAAAAATTAATAAATACTTACATTTCTACAGACTGAAAAATATTTTTCTCTTAAACAAAATAGTAAAATTCTTGAAGGAATACTTAAGTTGATTTGAAAATTAAACATGATATGAAATTCTGTGCATTAAAAAAATAAAATTTTAAGAAGATGAAGGGAAATCTGCAGCCACTATAATAGAGACATACTGTCATTGCCAATTAATTAATTTATAACAATTGATGTGATACAGCTAAAGCATGGCTAGATACATTTTCAAATAGCCTGAACATAAAATTAAAGCAAAAATGCAAGCAATAAGTAAACATATGGGGAATTTTTAACCTAACATAAAATGTGTAAATTAAGACAATAATAAATTTATTTTCATCAATAGCAAACTGTTGGAGGAAAACAAACTTACATGCCCAATGCTACCAAATGTATGAAGAAATCTGAGACATTTACAATGTGATTGAAAGTGTAAGTTATTACATTTTGTTAAGAAATTTTGCCTTTTGAGTGAAAAAAAAAAAAACCCTGGTATACATCATTTGATTCTATAATACCACTTGTGTGTATCACTTGAAAATGATTTCTAACTCATAATTTGTAAATTATTACAAATATATTATTCATAATTATTTATAATTATAATAAATTAGAAAATACAATGCAATTAGAAAGGTAAGAATGACTAAGGTAATCATGTTACATCCACATGAGGAACTACTAAGAGACTCATCAGTCATAATGTTAAGAACTTGAGCTTAGGCATCAGATTTCCTTCATTTGATTCACAACTCTAGCATTTAACTGTCAGTCTGATATGCCTTTTTAAAAAAATTCTGAACCTCAGCTTATTCATTTTTAAATGTGGATACATATAGTACACACCTCACAGCATTATAGCAAGTATATGCACACATACACACACATACACATTCATGCATGCATACATACATACATGCATAGATATAATTGTATACATATTTTCCCATATATTTATATAACTTTATGAATTAGAAGATAAAGTCTTTTCGACTTATATCTTTCTCATAACGCCCATCATATTTTGCAAAATAAACATTTTTTTTACGATTTTACTCTAAGTCAGATGCTCAGGATTCAAAGATGAATAAGAGACTGTACTTTTCCTTAAGGGGAAGACTATTTGAAAGCATATATTCAGTGAAAGGGCACATTTCTGTCAACAAGATTTGGTAGGAGGGAGAGGGGGAGGAGGGACTAATTTTGTCTGAGAATGTTATTCTATCGATGCATAGGCTTTTTTTCCTTAACCTATACAAAACTTAATTTTCAAACCCTGTTATAAAGAATATCTATTCTTAATTAGTTTAGGAGTTATGGTAGATTATCCACAGAAAGATTAATTACATGCTTTCCAGTGAAGTATTATAAACCATAAGTTTAAAGTTGGACCAGATGCATTTCAGCCCTGAAAACTCATTAACCATCTGACCATGTTGCACATATGGTACCAAAGTGAAGAATGTATCCAGTCAAACACACATAAACACTTCTTCATCATCATAGGACAACCACATCTTAAAGTATGCCAGTAATCTTTCTCTTTCTGATACCTACAAATATCTTGTTAAGGAACGGAGAAGCTAGCAAGAAGAAGGTTTCAAATAGCAAATTTGTAAACCTACTCTAAATATGTCGAAGTCTGAACGACCGACTTCTAGTCTGCTTTTGTTGCAAAGTTCAGCATTTCTATCTCTTCATCTCAAATTTGAAATGAAGTTTGTACTGGAAGTGTGAAACTCTGTTGGAAAATGGATGTTTTTTGTATTAGAAAACTAACTCATCTGTAATTATTTCATTAGTCAAAATGTCATATTACTTCAGTGATCTTGCTATTGGTTTATCTGAGAGGAACTGCCCTCTCCTCTACTGCCGAGGCAGGCAACAAGCTTCAGCCATATCTGAAGTCTCCTTCTCAATTCCTGTTCCCAACACAGTACCATCACTGTCAAAGCAAACATTTTGGAAACAATTCCTCTGATCACAAGATGGCAGCCAGCCTCAGCTCCATGAACCACATGATAGATGAGCCACTTAAAAAGAAAGCGTTTGACAGATCTACGTAAACCGCCAGAAGATGTCTGTCCACATTTGAAACTGATCTAAAGGTACATACACACATTTAGGGAGAGGCTGTCAATTCATCAGATTGATGCCATTATTACTAATACAAAAGTCATAAAAGAGTTTACTTTTTAGTTGTTCTTTCTGTTTTTGCTTTTTTTATTTTTATTACTATTATTTTGCAGAATTTCTTTCCTTGATAGGCATTTTCACATACATAGAGAATACTACTATTAAGCTTTATTCTTTATTCTTTTTTATTTTATTAATCTACAAGAAGTTTAAGAAAGAGCACAATCAACACGTCTTTCTTTGAATTTGGGTAATCCTTTCAAATTCCAACCATATTGGGGAAGGAAGAGACTACCTTATAGTACGATTCTTGAAAATGTAGACATTGCTTCATTAATTTTAAAATTTAATTTAAAAATGTAATGGTGCAGCAACTGTCTTTTGATGTGAGCGGACAGTTTTGTACATGTTCACAGGTACAGGTGGGCCTAAACAATGATCAGGATCTGTCAGACAAGTAACTGATTATTTTCCTCCCTAGGACTATGGATAAATGACAGTTTGACTTATTATTTCTTCTACCTTGAAATGTAATGAATAGGACTGATGATAATTGCCAAATTTATAATATGTACACTAAATTGCATGATTTGGAAAAAAAATAACCTGGGTTTTTATCTTATTTTTTAATGGGTATTTTAGAATAACTGTCATTTATTTGTTGACTGTGAGTGTTTTCTTTCATCCAAGAACCATAAATAGTGTGCAAGTAATGTTGTTAAAATAAAATATTGGAGAGAGAAGGGACAATATATTCTGCATAAAATGCTCAGGGCAAAATTTATAAACTTTTATCTTTTAATCATGCCGTTATTAATTTTCCCTTATATTTAATTTCATCATCATATGTCTTTATTAAGCTAATAATAAAAGATTGAAGTTCACCCAAGATTTACACACTCAAGGGACTTTAAAAGAAAAAAAAAAACAGTGACAGGGATTAGGTTAGGAGTGTAGCATCATTTAATTTAATCATTTCAAGAAAATTTTGAGCAGATATTATTTTATGTTGCAGATAACATTTAAATTTCATATCATATACATAGGCTTGATAATACACATGAATACACTTGATAATACACTACCTCTTATCTGTAGAGGTAGTACATTTTTAATTAAATGGAAAAGAAGAGAAAGAAACAGATTATAGTAGTAAATAAATAACTACAAAAGAAAGGAAATCATCATTTTGCTTCAAAGCATTTGAGTTTGTACAGGAGAAATAAGAATGCATAATCTGATGTTTCCATTTTAAATTTCATATAAAAGTTCAAATTTCCCTTCTGACAGAAGTGTTCTTATAAAAAATATTTATTTTTTCATCCACTTCATTCGTAAATAATGTTGTATGCCAGCTATTAATTATAAAGTAAGTAAACAAAATTGGGACAAAGAAGAAGGGTGTAAGAAAATTAAAATTAAAACCACAGTAAGAACCATAACACATTCAATAATATTCCATGTATTTAGCTGAGGGCTGTCAGTTTGACTGCAGGCATTCTTGTGGCCAGCACAAGGTGAAACACAGTGATTTTCATTACAGTACGAAAACCAAAAATGTTGAAATTAAAAAAGTTGCTCAGCACTACAATATTTGAAATAGCCATAAGCCGTGAATAAATGGAATTAACAATAATAAATCCACTACTAAAATCTCAGCAATCACCACAAATTCTGCATGCAAGTATGGGTATTCATAACACTTTAGCAAAATGATTTTATTCCAGAAGAAATAGAGAATAGTTCAAAATTTAGCAAAGGAAAGCAAATTATTTTCTTAAAATTTGACCACGAATCCTGAATATCTTCATATCTGATTGTAACATTTTAAAGTTGTATACATTAGACAGCTGAGCTGCGTGTCAAAGAAAAAGAATAATTTTTAATTTTTAAATGTAGCAGAATTAAACGAGGTATCTACAAAAATATTCATCTTGTATTCCATGACTTTAGCATATTAGCTGGTCATATCAATATAAATTTCTGCACTAATACAGAAAATGTATATTAAAAAAATGCTACATAAAAATTATCGTTTGCTTCTAATGTATATTATACTGAAGGATTTTTTTAATTAAGGTTTTCATGCCAGCTGTAGATTAGAGCTTCTCTGATGTTGAAATGAAAATGTGGTACAAACCAGGCTGTAAATAGGGAGAAGTAATAGCAATTGACCACCTACTACTATATATCAGGTGTTATGCTAGGCAAGTTCACCTTGATTTTCACGTTTAATTCTTAGACCAGTCTAAGAGTTTATTGTTTTTATCCCTATTAGCGTATGAAGACAGTGTGATTCAGGGGATTGATTTTCTTACCAAATGGCATACCACATTAATCAGGAGATAAAACCCAGGTGTTTTTTACTCTTATGATTATCTTGTACCACATCATACTCATAAGTAAGTAAACATTTTTCTTACTCTTTTCCACTTTTCATTTTAGGCCTTCACAACTTCTTTTGTTGACTCTGCTGCCAAGCACTGCTAATCTTCCCATTCTGCTGTGCCCTTCCAGTCATGCCACTGTTGGTTGACACATTTCCATTCACATTCAGAACTTTCAGAATATTCTGCCTTTTGTCCCATTTCAGCAGGAGCACATTCTCACCTGCTAATCTGTGATTTCACAAAAATTTGGGAAAAAATATATAGACAGGTAGAAATAGAGACAGAGATATCTGAAGGGAGGAGAGAAGGTTAATACTCAACACATATTAATGCTTACTCAACTATAGTTTGGATCCTCTCTATGAATGCTGAGATATTTCACTATGACTTGATCAATTGTTACAAAATATAGAGCATCAAAAATATATGCATCTTAGTGAGTTCTGGCAAAATGGCACTCTAGGCAGAAGCACCACGCCATCCCTCCACAGCAAAGATCAAAAAAACTAAGCCGAACAGAGAATACAACAATCCTGAAACCCTAAAACATCAAATGAAGAGATAAAGAACTCAGCCAAGCACCAAATGGAGTGAGAAAACTGACAGAGAACGGAGAGCGAGGAGAGATTCATGCAAAGGTCCCCTACCAGCTAAAACAGCGTGGATCTGCCATATTGGACTCCTATTGGAGACCAGCAAACAGGGTGTACGAGAAAGGAGCCTCACAGAGCGTCCAGCGGGAGACAAAACAACCGTTAATTTGCGATATATGCTTTCCCACCCCCCACCCTTCTTCACCCCAACTCTGCTTCCTTTGCTTTCTGCGGCCACAATCTCTTGACTGGGAAATACCAGCTGCTTGGATTCCACACACCCGAACGGGCCTGCTCTCTGAGTGCCATTTGTTGGCTGCTGGTGTTCCTTTTTTCTGCTTCTTTTGATTTCTTCCTTGCCTCTGGGCATCTCCCACTCCTTTCACTCAAATACCTGGCTCCGTGCGCCATCTTTGCTTCTTCCTGAGGGGCTGTGGAGTTCCGCTCCAGTGTGGAGCTGCTGTCCAGTCTGGGCTGCCGCGCTGGTGGGATGCCAGGGCTTTTGTTCTTTTGTTTTGAATTGTTTGTTTGTTTTCTTTTCCTCTTCTTGTGATGGGAGCCCTTTCTGGCCAGGTGGTGCTGCGTGGCAAGGAGACTTCCCACTCGGCCTGCACAGAAGTGCAGAGGGATCCCTGAGGACATTTCTTTTTTGTTGTTGTAGCTTTTTCTGTTTTTTGGGGGGGTCTTTCTTGTTCTTTTTTTTTTTTTTTAATTTGTTTTGTTTTCTTTTCCCTTTTTGTCATTCTTCATTGCTCAGTTTCTCATCTCTCTATATCTTCCTTCTCTTTCTGTTCCCTGAATACCTGGTGTTGTATACCTCTACGACTTGTAGCCAGGCTGTACTGCAACACCTGAGAGCAACTTCCCCAGACCTCATAGCTGCACCAGTGGGATCCCTGGGAACTTTGAGGTTTTTAACCTTTCTGATTTTTATTTATTCATTCTTCTCTTTTCTTTTCTTCCTCTTCCCCTTTTTTTTTTTCTCCATTTCATAGCCTCTCATCTTTCCACTCCAACGACAAGCTCCCCTAGCATTCTTTTTTGTTTGTTTGTATGTTTTTGGCTCCTGTTCCTCTCTCCTTTCTCCCATATCCATCTTAGCTCCACACATAACAATCTCCCCACTGCATCCTGCCTACCTGCACCATGCGCTTAACATCACAACACCAAGCAGCACAGGCACGGCCTACTGGAACATGCCCTGCACTGACTACTGACCCCCTCTGGTGGCTGTAGTAAGTGCCACAAACAACCCGTCCCAGTAACTCCTCTTCAGCTAGACCTGCCCTGCCATACCACAACTGAGTGACTGACCCTGCCAATTGGAGGAGGCAAAAAGTATCGTGCCCACAGAAGAGCAAACAACAAAGAACACACAGTCCGCCTGCTCAGACATAGTCAAATTTAAAAAAAAAAGCAATGAAACAAACAAATCTACAATCAATAAACAAGAAAAATAACTAATCAATGCCCCGAAGAGAGCAGACAGTATCAAAACATTTACAAAAACAGGACAGGATGGTTCCAGTAGGCATCCAAAATAAAACACCAGATGACTCTCCAGTGGAAGAAAATGCACTAGAACTACCTGATAGGTAATTCAAATCTCTAATACTCAGAATTCTCCAAGAGCTGAGGCAAAAAGCTGACAAACATGAGGAAAAAAATAGACAAATTCATGGAAAATATGGACAAAAAATTGGAAGAATTCAGGAAAATAATGCAGGAACAAAATGCCAAAATAAATTCACAACTAGAAATTATACAAAGACAACAATTAGAAATCCAAAAGATAAACAACAAGATTTCAGAAATGGCCAATGTCATAGAAGGGCTGAGAAGCAGATTTGAAACGGTGGAAGACAGGATCAGTGGAATTGAAGACAAACACTTGGATACAACTCTGTTTTAGGAAAACTCAGAAGAAAAGAACAAAGAAAAATGAAGAGACCCTGAGAGTTATGTGGGATACAATCAAAGGCAAAAATTTTTGAGTAATTGGAGTTCTAAAACGGGGAGAAAACAAAAACACAGAGAGGATCATTGAAGATCTGCTGACAGAAAACTTCCCCAATATCATGAAAGATGAAAATCTGGTCATCCAAGAAGCTCAACGAAACCCATATAGGAGAGACCCCCAAAAGAAAATCACCAAGGCTTATCATAATCACACTCACCAAGACCAAAGCCAAACAAAGAATCCTGAGAGCAGCTCATGAAAAACAAGAAGTCACATTCAGAGGAGAAACAATAAGACTAAGCTCAGATTATTCAGCAGAAACCATGCATGCAAGAAGGCAATGGGATGACATGTATAAAATCTTGAAAGAAAAAAATTGCCAGCCAAGAATAATATATCCTGCAAAACTCTCGTTCAAATTTGATGGTGAAATTAGGTCATTTCCAGTTAAACAGAAACTAAGGGAATATGTAAAAGTCAAACCAAATTTACAAGAATTATTAAAGGGAGTTCTTCAATCTGAGGACAAACAGCTTTAGCTTACAGGCAGAAGCTAGGATGCAGGATCGTACCAGCCAGATACCAATCTAGGAAATGAACTCTCGAGGACTATCCAAAACCAAAAGAAATACAACAGGGAATCAGAGCAATTAATCAGTAAATGACAACAACATCAAAGCAATAAAAGAGGGAATAAATGGCATAGGTATAGAACCTTCTAATGGAGAGGAAGGCAAGGCGATACCAAGTAATGGTAGACGGCTTCAAACTTAGAAAGATAAGGGTAAAATTCATGGTAGCCACAAAGAAAATTAACAAACACACTCATAAAAAAAAGCCAAAAAACGTAAAGTCTCAGCAAAAACAAAACCTACAAAAACAAAAGAAATGAACACAAAATCCACAAACAAAAGTAACTCAGCACAAGAGAATAAGAAGAGCAAAGAAAACTTCAGCACCACAAAAAAAAGAACTACAAAATGACAGCAACAAACTCACATCTATCAATAATTACACTGAATGTAAATGGACTCAATGCACTCATAAAGAGACAGAGACTGACAGAATGGATAAGAAAACAGGATGCATCAATATTCTGTCTACAAGATACACACCTTAGAAACAAAGATGTGAATTTATTAAAAGTCAAAGGTTGGAAAAAAATATATCAAGCTAACAACTACCAAAAAAGAGCGGGAGTGGCAATTCTAATCTCAGATAAAATAGACTGTAAAACAAAATCTACCATAAAAGACAAAGAAGGCCACTATATAATGATTAAGGGGAGGATCCATCATGAAGACATAACCATAATAAACATCTATGCACCCAATGACAGGGCTTCAAAATACATACAACAAACTCTAACAACACTGAAAAGAGAAATTGACAGTTCCACAATAATAGTAGGAGACTTCAACACACCACGGTCAGTAAAGGACAGAACAACTAAGAAGAAACTCAGCAAAGATACAGAAGACCTAAAGGGCACAATCAGCCAACTTGACCTCATAGACATATATAGAACACTCCATCCCACTGCTGCGAAGTACACATTCTCTTCCAATGCACATGGAACACTCTCCAGAATAGACCACATCTTAGGCCACAGAGCAATCCTCAACAAGATACAAAACGTTGTGATAATTGAAAGTATCTTCTCTGACCACAATGCCATCAAGGTAGAAATTAACAACAGAAAGAGCACGGAAAAAAAATCAACTACATGGAAACTGAATAATACCCTGCTTACACATCACTGGGTAATGGAAGAAATCAGAGATGGAATCAAAAAATTGCTAGAATCAAATGAGAATGAAAACACATCATACCAAAACCTTTGGGATACAGCAAAGGCAGTCCTCAGAGGACAATTTATAGCAATAGATGCACATATCAAAAAAGAAGAAAGGGACAAAATCCAAACATTAACTACAGAACTCAAACAAATAGAAAGAGAACAGCAAAAAAAGCCCACAACCACTGGAAGAAAGGAAATAGTAAAGATCAGAGCAGAAACAAATGAAATAGAGAACAGAAGAACAATAGAATCAACAAAAATATATACATCTTATAAGAAGATAAACACAAACTTTTATTATTGATAACGGGACATATTGTATGACTTCAAAGGACTTGCTTTTTTTTATTCCAGTGACTTGGCTTTTCAGAGATGGTGGGTATATTTTTTGGCAGTCTTCATGGAACCCTTAATCTTTTGCTAACATTCTCTTAACTCCCTTGGGCTAATTTCCTGTGATTGTGGAAATGATATTCTATAGACTGTGTCTGTGGAATATTGTAATCTTGTTACCCCCTGTTCATTGTCAACTTCCTGCTCCAATTAGCAGTGTTATTCCTACTTTTTATTTTTGATCCTATTTATAATGGTAACTCTGTGCACTTGGGTAGTTAGTGATTGTAAGAGTTATTAAAGTGAAAGGAGTGGATAGTCATCTAATTTGATATAATCTTACTATTATCTGGTGGCACAGTGGTTAAGTGTGAAGCTGCTAACCGAAAGTTCAGTGGTTCAAAACCACCAGTCGCTCCTCCAGGGAATGATGTGGCAGTCTGCTTCCGTAAAGATTACAGCTTTGGAAACCCTTTGCGACTGTTCTACTCTTTCCGATAGGGTTCCTATGAAGCAGAATCGACTCTATGGCAACCAGTTTTGGTATTATCTGGGAAATAAAAAGTGCTCTTTATTAAAAATTATTGTCTGAATGTTGAATTCCATAAGACATCCCAGCATGCTTGATGTAATTAAGAACTATAATAGAACCTTCTTCTTTCACTGTACTATGTTACTAATACCTTAATGTATTAGTAATTGCAAAGCAACCCTTCACAGAAAATGATACGTAACAGAGGTGCTAATACATTTTGAGTTATATCATCTATTGAAAGTTTATTCTCTCATTTCTCTATTATGGAACTTACAATAGATTTCATGTTGTTTAATTGCAGTATATTAATAACTTAATATTACTATGGATATATATTTATTTAGCTAGGTCCTTTCTCCACGTTTCTGAATCTCCTGATTCTGTTTAATCTTATATGCAGGAAATATACTTTTCTTCTTCTGTTTTAATTATTAATCTGTGTTTACCTTTTTTGATAGTACCTTTAAGTTTATTGTTATAGATGGTTCACTGTACTTCCCTGAAATATCTTACATTAATCATAGCCAATGTTTCTCCAGTTTTAACCATCTTACCTAGTTAGTGTAACCTCTTTTCAGGAATCAAACTCTCAGTTTGGGATCTTCCTCTATAAAAAACTCAAAATCAAACCCATTGCCATCAAGTCGGTTCCGACTCATAGCAACCCAGATTAGAACTACCCGGTAGGGTTTCCAAGGAGAAATTGGTGGATTTCAAAGCTGACCTTTTGTTTAGCAGCCAAGCTCTTTAACCACTGTACCACCAGAGCCCAACTGCTTTCAAGATGTTTGGTTAACTGAAATCCCCAAGCTTATTCATTTCCCTTTGCAATCAAAATGGTTTCATATCTGGGTTATTAACCTTAGCTGAGCAAGAGTTACTCTCTATATTAATATTTTTTATATAATTTTATTTATTTTGTTGTTGAGAATATACACAGCAAAACATACACCAATTCAACTGTTTTTGCATGTACTGTTTAGTGATATTGATTACATTCTTCGAGTTGTGCAACCATTCTCATCCTCCTTTTCTGAGTTGTTCCTCCACCATTAACATACGCACACCGTCCCCCTAACTTTCCTGTCTAATCTTTCCAGTTGCTGTTGTCAATTTTATCCCATAGAGATAGTTCTTAAAAGAGCATAATGCTCAAGGCAAAATTTTTTTAGTAGTAAGCTAAACTATTATTTGGTCTTAAGAAGATTCAAGGGATATTTTTAGTTTAAGGTTTAAAATTATGTCAGGGCAATAGTTTCAGGGGTTCATCCAGCCTTCTTGGTCCCAGGAAGTCTGGAACCCATGAGAATTTTAAATTCTGTTCTGTTTTTTACCCCCTTTTGATCAGATGCTTCTGTGGAATCTTTGATCAAAATGTTTAGCAATTGCAGCCAGGCACCATTGAGTTCTTCTGGTCTCACAGCAAAACAGGCAGTTATTCATGGAGGCAATTAGCCACACCATCCATATCCTCCTCCTTTTCCTGACTCTGCTTCTTCCTCTGTTGTTCCAGGCAAATAGAGACTGATTGTTGTACCTTGGAGAGTCATTTGCAAGCTTGTAAGACCCCAGGCTCTATGCATCAAACTAGGAGGTAAAACAGAAGCACTAAACATGTTATTAGGCCAGTTAACTGGGATGTCCCTTGAAACCATGACCCTAAACATCCAAACCAAGAAACCAAATTCTCTGAGGTTTTTAGTTGTACCTAAGCAGCTTCAGCAGCTACTCTTTCTTTTTTTGTCATTGTTGTAAATATACCTATTACACAACTTTTACGAATTCAACTTTTTACAGGTGTGCAACATATTGATAGCAATTACAATAATTGGCTGTACAGCCCTACCCTTAATGAACGCGGTATTTCCATCACTGCTAACTCCCCCATTTCCCCTCTATCCTTCCCCTGGTAACCACTAACAAACTTTGGTCTCTGTAAATTTGCCTCTTCTTTTCTTTTTATGTAAGTGAGGTCATACAACATTTGTTCTTCTGTGATTGACTTACTCAGCGTAACGTCCTCCAGTTTCATCCATACTGTAGCATGTATCAAGACTTCATTTCTCCTACTGGCTGAGTGGAATTCCATTGTATGTATGTACCATATTTTGTTTATTCATTCATCTGTTGATGGTCTATATTAATATTTTAAAATAGGCAAATAATATTAAACTCAATTTTCCATGTATTTTCTTTATATCTCAGGATGAAGTTCTTTAGATACTGCAGAGTAATCAAATGGATTACTCAAATTCCTCAATTAATTGTTGACTTTTTTTCCTAATATGGGGGTAACTAATTTGCATAAAGAGTGAATAGGTGTTCCTTCTCAGCACTTATCTCCTGCTTTAAGACGTTTTCATTATTTAAACATTTCCCAATATTGTTATTACTCAACCGTTTTACAAGTTGCATTAAATTCTCTAGGTATAGATTTCCATCAGCGTGATTCTATAGATTTGCCACTTCACTAATTATTCTGCTTAAAAAGTAAATTCTTTACTATTTGATTTGAATTTCAGTAGCACTTTACCATAATTTCAGTTAGAATAAAGAAATACGTAATTTTCTACAAGAAAAATAAAAATTAACCTATAAAAATTTAGGAACAAATTGCTTAGAAAACATCTTCGCTTGGGAGTACATATGTTTGCTTTATTAATCTTGTGGTACTTGAAAATACAATTTAAAAAAAAATCCTACAACTTGGAATAGCACAGCAAAAAGAAACACCCAAATAAAAGTAATATAGACAATGGTCATTAAAGTTATTTCCCCAGTGATAGCCTGAATTGCAATGCAGCATCCACATGGCAGAGTTTCCATTTCTTCTCCCTGTCTCCAAAGCTCTTTTCTCCATGACATTTTGCATCATTATTGCACAGCTTTTTTTCTTCGTTGTCTTTATAAGCTCATCCTTGTCATTCTTCTTGTCTACTTCAATTACATATATTTATTATTCAATTTGCAGACCACTATCTCTTCACAAAGAGCAAACTATATAAATTCAAAATATATTCCAAGATTCTCAGGTGGAAGTTTCTATCTCTTCACTGAAGTGGAAGTCTTTAATGATATAAGGAAGGATAAGGAAATTACTAAGTTTGATTGGTTTAATGGGAACTAGCTACTACAAAAGTTAGATTAAGGATTGACGACACAGAAGTGACAAATTAATCTAGCCCACCTGCTTAAAAATAAATTACAATTTGCTACTTATTAAGGCTATGTTCAAGGAACTCTGGTTGCACAATGGTTAAGCAACTGGCTGTTAACCAAAAGGTCAGCAGTTTGAACCCACCAGTGGCTCGTTGGGAAAAAAGACTTGGCCATCTTCTCCTGTAAAAATTACAGCCTAGGAAACCCTATGGGGCAGTTATACTCATAATCGACGGCACACAGCAACAAGCCTGTATTGTCCTTTGTTTCAGCCTTTTGGTTTCTGTTTAGATGTCTTTCCCTGTTTGCAGCCCCCTGTATGTAAACCTACTCCTTTAGAGTATTCTTTTTTTATGCTTAAAATACCATGAAAAATAACACTATATCTAAATTCATGTCAGATCGAGAGAGGACAAGGGTTCTGCCTTGATGATTGTTGTCAAGTGCTAAATAAATATTGGTAGAATAATTAATGAATCATACAAAAATAATCAATTGATTCAATCAATTTCCTAAATACAAAAAAAACAGCAAATTAACTAGACAATTCTTTTAAAAATACACTAATATGTAACTTCTGTGTACTCAGTATAAATCAGTCATGGGCAATGGGGTGTCTCCTTGCCACCTGCCTCCTATGTAGATGCTGGATTCTATCTATGATGTGATTTCAAACAGGAATTTTTTTTTTTTTTAAATTGTACTTTAGGTGAAGGTTTACAGAACAAATAGTTTCTCATTAAACAGTCAGTATACATATTGTTTTATGACATTGGTCAACAACCCCACGACATGTCAACACTCCCTTCTTGACCTTTTTATTTGTGTGTGTGTGTAAATATACACAGCCAAAGATACACCATTTCAAAAATTTCTACGTGCACAATTCAGTGATATCGATTACATTCTTCCAGTTGTGCTGTTATTCTCACTTTAGATGAAGGTTTACAGAACAAAAAAGTTTCTCATTAAACAGTTAGTACACATGCTGCCCTATGACAATGGTTAACAATGCCACTACTTGTTAACACTGTCCTTACTCAACCTTGGGTTCCCTATCACCAGCTTTCCTGTCCCCTTCTGCCTTCTTGTCCTTGTCCCTGGACTGCTGTGCCTCATTAGTCCCATTTGGTTTTATGGGGTTGTCCAATCCCCAGCTGAACGGTGACCCTTGGAGATGACTTCACCACTGAGCCAAAAGGGCGTCTGGGGGCCATACTCTCGGGGTTTCTCCAGTCTCTTTCAGGCCAGTAAATCTGGTCTTTTTTGTGTGAGTTAGAATTTTGTTCTACATCCTTCTCCAGCTCTATCCAGAACCTTCTGTTGTGATCCTGGTCAGAGCAGTCCGTGGTGGTAGCTGGGCACCATCTAGCTGTATTGGACTCAGTCTGGTGGAAGCCGTGGTAGCTGTGGTCCATTAGTCCTTTGGACTAAATCTTTTCCTTGTATCCTGTTCTCTTCATTCTCCCTTGCTCCTGAAGGGGTAAGACCAGTGGAGTATCTTAGATGGCTGCTCACAGGCTTTTAAGACTGGAGATGCTACTCACCAAGGTAGAGTGTAGAACATTGTCTTTATAAACTGTTTTATGCCAATTGAGCTAGATATTCCCTGAGACCATAGTCCCCACTGCCCTCCGCCCAGCAATTCAGTCCCTCAGGGAGTCAAACAGGATTTTTGAGTTCATAAAAAAGTGGAATTAAGTGAAAACTCAAAATAAATAAAGAAAAAGGCTTTCCTCAATAGCCACCTCTGGTCAGGAGAGAAATTCTTTAAGAATATCTTTAAAAAAAAAAAAAAAAAGAATGTCATAACTCCATGCAAATGTGTTCTAGCAGAGTAAGAAGTTGTGTAGGAGGCTGAGAATTGTCCAGGAGGATTACCCTATGTGAGGAATAAGACAAAGCAAAGACCTCTAGAGCCAATCTATTTTACTCCTTCTCACTGTAGCGTTGACTGTTTTGCAAAACGATTGTGACAAAACATTGCCCTGGGTTGCACAATATGCCCTTCCCTTGGCTCCCCAAACAGAGTGGTAATTACATTTAATGAAGAGATATTTGTCAATCTTTTCCTTTATAATTACAGTTTCAGTGTCTAGTTTAAGATGTATTTGCCTGCCCTAAAGGTCGTGGATATATCTTCTTATGTTATCTCTGGGAAACTTTATTGTTGTCTTTTTCATGTTTAAATCTACAGTTGAGAAGGATTTGACTGTGTGTGTGATGTCTGGTAGAGGTTAAGATGAATTATTTTTTTCCATATGGATATCCAATTGACCCAGTATTATTTATTAATCTTTTTTTTAAGGTCTTTCATCAATACTGCACTGTCTTAATTAATGTACTTTAAAATTAGAAATTGATATAGAGTGGGCTATGTCCCCCAATTTCCTTTTTTTCAAGATCTTTTAGATACTCCTGACCGTTTGCATTTCCATGTAGATTTTAGAATCAGGTTTTTAATTTTAAACGATTATCTGTTTTCATTTGTTTAACACATCTTTATTTTAGACCTTTGTTTTTGTAGAATGTGTTCACCGGAGATAGAATTTTAGGCTGGCATTTATTATTATTGTTTTTGTTATTATTTTATACCTTATAGATGTCATTCCATTGTTTTCTAGTTTCTATCATTTCTCAGTCTTACATCCAGTGACTTCAAAGAGCCCTTCTTATTTATTTTTTTTGTTTTGTATTTTGGCCAGTTTTTTTAGTTGCTCTTCACAAAATGTTTTTTTCTTATACAGGCTACTCTGTCAGTGCTGGGAGCAGAATTCCTTTTAACTATATTTTAATCATAAACTAAAAAGATGAAAAAATTATTTCTAGTTGCATTTAATGATTTTAAACATTCAGGTACCTCAATATTTTTTTATTCTCAATGGCTAGAAGATTTGAGGTGAAAATATCAGCTACATGTAATCTGCTCACACATTGCTTCCTGTGGTTCTAAGACAGAAAGTTAAAATTTGTTTTATGTTAAACTCTTGTGCCTTGGAATGAATTATATTTATAAACTCTCTTATCCTTGACTATGTAAACCATGTACCTTTGTATTGTTTGGGCAGCAAGCTCAAGTATTTGTGGAGTAATAAAAATGACAATTCTTTATAAAAGTTTGGTAAGTATTTTTATTATAGTGTGAAAGATTATGACAGTTGAATAGTGTGAAACGGACATCTCAGCAGAGATGCTATTTGTATATAAAGAATGAATTGACAGCATCTTATGGTGGAATTCTGAAGGAGACCTGGAGAGGTGGGCATCCTCACAAGCACGCTATGCTAATTTTTGTTCACAGCAACGTGTAAAAAAATGGCATAGAGGCGTCTATGAAAATACCTTGTAGGAGGAGGACATGGCTGGCAAACAAATGCAGAAGCATTATTTGCAAAAAAAAAAAAAAAAAACAGTATATAGAGAGATTTTCTTCAAGGAAATGCCTCATGCAATTGTGAGGGCTGGCAAGTCCCAAATTCCTAGGTCAGGCAGTAGGCTGTAGACCTCTCCTGGATCACAGGATTGCAAGGTGGCTAGCAAATCCACAATCTGTAGGTCAGGCAGCAGATCAAAGACTTCTGCAGGTTTAAGTCCCAGGAACAGGAGTTCAGGTGAGGAGAAGAGTGCAGGGTCAAGAAAAGAACTAGATTTCCAGAACATCCATTTATGTACTGGAGGCAGGCCACATCCTCAAGGAAATTCCCCTTTCAACTGACTGGCTGCTCACATCAGATCACATCATGGAAGATGATTCTATTACATTACATTAAGGAAGAGCAACGATTCCAGTGTCTCACAAATCACTGAGAGTAATAGCCTAGCCAAGCTGACACGTAATATTAACCATCACAGGTGGGGAAGTCTGCTAGTCAGTTTTCAATATTCCATTTCCACATTCTAACCTTTTAAAGGATTTTTTTTTTTTTTTGGTGATGTCATGTCTTTTTCACTAATGGAATGAGTGTGAATCATTGTTTGTTGACAGTATTTTATTATTTGACAAAATGGGACGCCAATTGTAAGCAGGCCATATTGGTCCCATGCTCCATGAAGTACATCACACACATGGTATGTATCAGATCCATGAACCAGGAAGTGCATCACAAACTGTTTTCAAGAGGCAAGCACTTTATAAAAGATGTCATCGGGGAGGCAACTAATGCAAGCGGGCTGTATCAGTCCCATGTTCCAGGAAGCACCTCACACACAGTACATATCGGTCTCACGGCCCTGGAAGTACATCACAAATTGTTTTCACCCAAAAAACAACTCATTTACCTGAATATTTCTGAATGCCAGTAGCCACACCTTCCCAATAAACACAAAGGAAATAGTAAACCTACTTGCAAGCCTTCTCTCGCTGTACAGAAGCCAAAAGACACAAAAGTTTCACAGAGTCACTCTTCTGGGAAGCATCCTCATAGGCAGTTGCGCCGGTATTAGCCATGATGACAAACCAAAACTTCCCGTTCCACTGCCACCAAATAGATTCAGACTCATAGTGTCCCTGTAGGACAGAGTAGAACTGCCCCATAGGGTTTCCAAGGATTATCTTTGATGACATTCTAAAACCTTTAGAAAAGTAGTTTATATTGATAAGTAATTTCAGCCTTTAACCCAGAGAGTTGCCTAGAATGAACAGGCTTCCGGTTACAACTTCTAATATGTAAGTTAAGCAGATTTTTAGTTATGCTCTTTTCTGTGGAAACCCAAAACGGCAAATCTCTAAAATTTGAAAACTTCAAAGCATTGTTGGAAATTGATTTATGGTGTAAAATTCTACATACTACTAGGAAGAAAGGCAGGGTTTTTTTTTTTTTTTTTTTTTTCCTTTTCACTGGTTCTTCTTAAAAATGTCTGCAAATGTTAAAGGAAATCTCGCAGTTTGCAGAAACAGAGTGAAGTGAGTTATTAATAGCATTTTTTTCACTTGCTCAAAATTCTTTGCCATTTTCATTCTACTATATGCACATTACACTAAACCACTGAGAGAAGCATAAAAAAATCAGTCAACCAACTGGTTGTTTCAATCCTCCCTAAGACATTTTGTAATGATTTGGCTAAAGTTTTTAATGTATAAGTATAAAAACTAGTTTTATGACTTAGTGTAAAAATATCATTTGATTGAACTGACCATATTATGTTATTCATTTAAATACACCAATTATAAGATAAAGAATTATAGCTTGCTCTCTCTTTCTGTTCCTTTTAACATATATCAGACATATGTTTGCAAGTCAGACATACACTTTTCTATATATATCTGTATGTTATATTTATAAATTCCATAGGTCCCAGATTTCTATAGTTTTATTTTCTGTTCTCAGGACACATTCTGTTCAATACACTTTATAATAAACCATTAGAAATGTGTTACAGTGTTGAAACAGCCATGACCTTTGTTCCAAGTCAGTTGTGTTGGCTTAGGTTGACACATAACTACAAGGCATGACGGATCAAAGTAATTAAAGTTCCAATCATTTACCTTTCTATGTTCAGTGTCAACTCAGCTAGTCTTCACTCTAAGTTCCTGGCATTTTAATATTGCCAGAAGTGAGTGTGTGTGTGTATATGTTTGTGCTTATGCATGTGCTTGTAAATAATATAAAGTGTCATTATTTTGGCTCTTTCTAAAGAATTTGTCAGCATTTTCATTTACATTTGTTTATGAATCATTAGAATTCCTTCAGCACTAACATACTTGAAAAATAACCTTGGTTTTCATCCAATTTACATTTTCACCAAATTTGGAACTATCTTTGCTTTGGAATGTAAGATGTAAAACCTCAGTAGATAGAAGTTATGTCCATGTATAAAATTATAGGAGCTAGAAGAAACTTTGCATGATCCTATGATCAATCCTTCTGCATTAAACCAGACAAACATGAGTCCATATGAAAGTTGGTTACATAAGCATCTTATGTATTTTTCAGATGAAGATTTAGTTTATAATTTAAGTCTGTATCTTTAGAAAAGCCAGCTTTCCTAATTCAAGAAGGTAAATACAAAATAATTGCTTTAAATTAAAAAATGAGTTTCCAACAGAAGTCCCCTCTTGTTACATAATGTTCAATCTTTTTTTTTTAAATGACAACACTTAACACTACAGCCAGATTTATATTTTAATGGTGCAGCCAATACCACATAAACATACTCAGTGGGAATCTATTCTATCATACCATTTAATGATTCTCACTCTCACCCCTTGTTTTACACCTTGGCATTATTTTGTTCAAATTTGCCCTAAAGTTTTACTTATACCATAGTTAAATAATTATTTTTAACTTAGTATTTATAAAACTTTTTAAATATTTGTACCTATTTAGTTAGGTATCATTTGACTAAGGTCTCCATATGTATGTCCTTCAACTTCTTCTATCCTTTTTTTTGTTTTTTTTTTTTTTTTTTGCTTGATTGTTTTGTTTTTCTAGTGGCAGGTGAGGTGGAAGGGTACTGTAATTCTACAATGTGTACTGAAAAAAAGAATCCAAGTATTTTTCATTAGAAAAAAGAAATCAGGTCTATCTTATATAACTGTTATTTGGAAAGACTATTAGATCAATGAGATTACAGCTTTCACTAAGTATATCAATTTAAATAATTAAATCTTTAACAGATTTATAGAAATAATAAGGCAGGCATTGTTAGTATTTGCTCAGCACCATGCCTTAATTGCTTTTTGCTGATTGATGGTTTTAGAATAACATATTTGTTCCAAGTTTCCTGAACATGAAACATTCTTTTGATCCTGAAAGTTATCCTGTTAGGATCTACCAGCCTCTGGCATTCAGTGACTTAAAGCAGCATGTTCATTTAGCTGTAGATGCTGCAACACTTTAATGCAGCGTTCAGTCAACAAGACTCCGAGTCACATGTGATAAATTAACTCAGGACTGTTTTCATAGAGCTTTTTTGCCTTTTTAAAGTCAGTGAAAGATTATCACATGCATTATTTTTTGTTGCTTTATTACACAGAATTCGCTACAAAATGCCTGGCCTTTCAGTTAGGCCGAACTTTCTGGTTAACAAAAGCTGACTGGTATAGTTAGCCTATATTTCCAAGATTTTTCATAAACCAATTGAGTGTGGAGAGAGCAATGGGGTGGTGGTGGTGGTGGTGGTAATAAATACTTGCCATAGATAGATAAATACAGATCTAGATTTTCTATTACCCATCTTTCTGCCTATCATCTATCTATCTTATCTATCAATCTATCTGTATCCAACTACTTCATGTTACAAACTGTGGATATAAAAATAAAATTATAATCTGCTATCACTATCATTCAGAAAAGTCATTTTAACAGAAAAAAATAGACATAGTTTCAGAAAAAAGATGCATGCTTTCTCAAGTATTGACAACTGACAAACATACCAAAAATATTTTTAGAATCTCTGTATTTTAAAAGAACACGTCCATTGATAAATTACTGTTCTTGGTATAAATTTGTCACTGGGAAGATCTGGAAAAAATAAGAGCAGGATATCATTTAAAAGCCTAAATTTTTACAGACACTTCTTTTATCATTTTATATTAAAAACAAGATCATTGTTGAAAACTAGAGTCAATTTTTACAAAATTGGAAAAGCATTGTAAATTAAAAATATTCTGGGAAAATAAAAACAATCTAAGAAATAGCCATTCATATGACTCTTAATAGTGGTTATTTTGCTTCTCCCTTTCTAGAATGTATTTATTTTATTTCTTTTTTCAGTGCTTTATTATGTGAACTATAAGAGTCTACACTATTAAATAGCAAAATGGTAATGAGGATCTTGTTTTGCACCTAAAATTTAAAAAATCCTCTGCAATTTTACCACAGAATATAAATGAATGCTCTTGCTTTAACATAAGTTTTGTCACCTAAGGAAGGTTTTCATTCTTGTTTATATATTTTTATTAGGGGTGGTTCTTAAATTTTATCAAATATCAGATTATTTGTGTATATGTATGTATGTATGCATGTATATATGTATATATACACATTATATATGTTGTTGTTCTTGTTAGGTACCATAATATATAGGTTGTTAAGTGCCGTCGATTCGGTTCTGGCTCATAGATACCATATGTATAACAGAATAAAAAGTTGCACAATCCTGCATCATCCTCACATTCATTGCTATGTTTCATCCCATTGTTTCAGCCACTGTGTCAATCCATCTCCTTGAGGGTCTTCTTATGACTCAGAATAGACTTGACAACAATGGGTTCAATGTTTATATATATATGTATATATATATACACACACACACATATTTTAATGCTTTTATAATTTAATCAATCTAATATAAACATATACTTTTAATCAATCTAATGTAAATATATCAGTGAATTTTCTTATATTAGATCATTTTCATATCACTAGATTAAATTTGGATGGAGTATCATGATGTATTCTTAACATGGGGGATTACTTTTCAGGATTATGTTTAAGGTTTAAGTTTTTATTAATATGAGGGATTGGTCTATAGTTTTCTTATGATTTTTTTTTAATTTAAGAATTAAGATTATACTGATTTCATATAATTCATAGGAGAATTCCCATCTTTTTATTCATTCTTAAAGAAAAAAAAAAATCTGTTCTCCCTTTCCCCATTATCCCAATTTAGCCCCTGCAGAATAAATAAAGAAAAATAAAAATGTATGATAATACAAAGTGAAGTAAATCTGGCTATGATGAAAAATCCTTCAATACTGTAACTCAAGGTTTGAATTTTTTCTTCAGTTCTTTCAGCTTGAGAAATGCTGAGCATGTCCTTTCCTTTTGGTTTTCTAACTCCAGGTCTTTCTATGTGAATATATAATGTGTACATAAAATGTGAAGGTTTTTGTCAATCTACTCTAACTGATAGATGGGCCCTGTTATGAATTGAATTTTGTTCCCCTCCCAAAATACGTGTAATAAATCTTAACCCCTATACATGCTAATGTAATCCCATCTAGAAATAGGGTTTACTTTGTCATGTCAATGAGCTGTTTCAGTGTAAGGTGTGTTTTCAACCAATCAATTTTGAGATATAAAAGGAGCAGATTAGGCAAAGAAGCAATCAAGCACAAATGAAGGAAGATAGATGTAAAGCCACATAAAGATCACCAAGAAACCAAGGAACAGAAGTTGAGAAGCAACAAGTGTATTTCCCCAGATCCAGCAGAGACAGAAAGCTTTCTCCAGAGCAGGCGCCCTGAATTCAGACTTCAAGCCTCCTAAATGGTGAGAAAATAAATTTTTCTTTGTTAAGACCATCCACTTGTGGTGTTTCTGTTATACCAGCACTACTACGAAACTAAAATAGACCCCAAGTTAAGAACGTGTAACTTAAGAAATGCATTAGCTACTTGTAGGGTCTTTGGGTATTCAGGCTTTCAACAGAACTCAGTAAGAGAAGAGATAAATCTTAATCCCAAATAAACTTTGTATGCTGTCATGGATTGAATTGTGTCCCCAAAAAAATATGTGTATCAATTTGACTAGGCCATGATTCCCAGTGTTGTGTGGTTGTCATCTACTTTGTGGTTGTTATTTTATGTTAAGGAGGATTAGGATGGGATTGTAACACCACCCTTACCCAGGTCATATCCCTGATCAAATATAAAGGGAGTTTCCCTGGGGTGTGGCCTGCACCACCTTTTATCTCAAGAGATAAAAGGAAAGGGGAGCAAGCAGAGAGTTGGGGACCTCATACCACCAAGAAAGCAGCACCAGGAGCAGAGCACATCCTTTGGACCCGAGGTTCCTGCGCAGAGAAGCTCCTAGTCTGAGGGAAGACTGATGATGACGAGGACCTTCCTCCAGAGCCAACAGAGAGAGAAGGCCTTCCCCTGGACCTGACAGTCTGAATTTGGACTTCTAGACTGTGAAAAAATAAATTTCTCTTTCTTAAAGCATCCACTTGTGGTATTTCTGTTGTAGCAGCACTAGTACTAAGACATATGCCATAGCTTTTATATAAAGTATATGAAAAAATGTCTATGACAGTGGCATATTTTCCACAATCAATGACTATTAGCTCTTAGAAGTGAAGTAGAGATTTTTTGGAATTGCAGAGAAGAACAAACTTTCTTTTTTCCCATGTGTATTTTGTTGTTGTTTTTATTAACCTCACTCAATTTCCAGAGTAGGTAAACATTTATGGATGAATGTATAGATGAATGTATGCATTTCTTTCTCATATTCCAACTATTTTAACAAATATTTGAAGTCATAGCTATAGATCTAAATGGCTATGTTAAGAAGTGTTAGGTAACTTTAGTTAGGTTTCTCTTATAACCTAGGAAAATGTTGAGATTCTACAAATCTTTGACAGATTTTATCTAGGCCAGTTTCTAAATTTAGATTCAGAACTTTTTTATGTATATCATTTTTATATCCATCTCTTCTGTTGAAATAACAAATCATATCTCATCTTAAAATTCAGTTACTTCTATACATATCTCTTTTTCAATTCTATATTTTAATTCTCTGGGGAAAAAAATGTATTTTAAGTTTGTTTTCTTTGTGGTGGGAAATATGATCCCTCTGCCCTATCACCTCAAACCCTCTCTCTTAACACTCACACACACCACACACAGTCTATAAAGTCTCACATTTCTGTGGTAGTTTGTATTGAGAGTTTTTTGACAGATGTATATTAATAAAGGGCTGATTGCAGCAGAGTGTAGTTAATGTTTGGAGAAGACAGAGACAGCTTAGACTCTGGAGCCCAGACATGAAAGGGAGCAGGAAACATATATCTCAGAGCTGTAGAAATCTGAGAGTAGGAGGACTTCAGCCTTCACCAAACAATGGCATTGGGAAATTGGGGTTTGAGACAATCATACTGAGCTCTCCTGGGGCAGGCAGGCCTCAACTGACCTGTAGTTTATGAAGGAAATATGCCTCACTTGAGATATTTTTATATGCAAAGGATCAAGTGTTGGAGGATGGGCATTTGTGGGGTTCTATGCTACCTCTAAGAAGCCCTCGTGGCTCAGTGATTACAGTGCTCAGCTGCTAACCAAAAGGTCGGTGGTTCTAACCTACTAGCTGCTCTGCAGGAAAAAGATGTGGCAGTCTACTTCTGTAAACATTTGTAGCCTTGGAAACCCTATAGGGCAGTTCTGCTCTCATATAGGGTCACTATGAGTTGGAATCGACTCAGTGACAGTGGGTTTGGTTTTTTGGTTTTTTTATGCTCCCGCTTAATGTCTCTTACAGCATAAACCATTTGCACACACAGTATTTCAGTAAATAAAGCCACTTAAAGCATCAAGTTTAATGTTGGAAACATAAGTAATAAAAGGGAGTTATCAATGAATATCTAGACAAGTCGTTTTTTATATGTTTACCAAAATTAGCTGTATATTTCAAAGAAAAGTGTTTTTTTCCATAAAAATACTAGCTGAGATATAAACTTAGTTATTCATTACAGTTTTGAAAGCACTGCCAAAACATTTTAATGAATTCATATTATTTCTAGCTTTTATTCTTTAAGGAGCTTTTTTTCCCTGTGTGTTATTAGGGACCCATTCCTGCTGATCTTATACACACTTGGTTATTTGCTTCTTTAAAATAATGGATATGATCCTGCTCACAGTATATTGCAAGCTTCAAAACAAAGTCCACACTTTGGAAGGTGGCCCTATGGAAATGAACTTATGAAAATCTGGCATCTTTCTGTGTATCTTTCTGCGTGTTTGCATAAGTAACATATTAATTGCCAGGTTTTTTCTAATTTCATGTAGAGAAAAATTCAATATTATACATAAATATAACATATATTTAAAATAGATTCCAATACGTTACATACTTTTATGTATTTCTAACATATGTCACTCAATACTCACAAAGTAAAAAAGAATACTTCTTCAACTTATTTCCTTTGCCAATGATGTTAAAATCTGTAAAAGGTATAATGTTAACAAAATGATACTTAACACTATTAAAGAGAAATGTAAAGGTAGCATGGTGAGCCATCTGGAATTCCCAATGGTTAGTTATAGCTCTCCTGTCCCCAACGCATGCAGACACACACACACACACACAAATTCCTTCTATCTATGGGGAGGAGAAAACATCGGTTTGCTCCTTTGAAATGCTGCCAAGTATGCCTTGGAGCAGGTAGTATCAGGTTAAACTGTGCAACCGAAAACAAGGACTAATTGCAGTTAGGATATACATACTATTTAATGACCATGATGTTTTTATGCCAAAGGGGCATTAAAATATTACTTCTCAAACATGGAAGTACAAGTATTTTGACCATCTTGAGGGAAAACCGTTTTGATACTGGAAATTAAATTCAAATATTTAGAAAGTTTTCAGAAATTATTAGAACTTTCTCTAATTAGATTCCCCAGTTTTTAAATTTTTATTCCCCTTATTTTTCCTTTACTTTTAAAAATCTTATCTCTCAATTTTTCAAAGGTAATAGTGGAGTAAAATTTGTGCAAGTATCTTATTTATCAACTATCCTCCACATGTGCATTCAGTTCAAGAAGATAAATTTAGAAATCTATGGAAAAGTTTCTTCATGTATAATGACTAGAAATGGTATCATGTAACTAAAAAATAACAATTCCCAAGGAAAGCTAGGTAATTTAAAATGTTACAAATAAAATAAGTGTATATGGAGCCTGTGTGTTGCAGTGGTTAACCATTTTGCTGCAAACCAAAAAGTCAGCAATTCGAATCCATCAGCCACTTCTTGCAAACCCTATGGGGAAGTTCTACACTGTCCTATAAGGTTGCTATGAGTCAGCATCGACTCAACAGCAACTTTTTTTTTTAAACACTAAGATATACAATTTTTACCACCAACTATTTATCAGACTGCCCAAATGTGTAGATAAAAATTTAATTTTAAAAGTGTATTCTTGTAAAAGGCTACATCAACATTTCAAATAAAATAGATTCAGACTATTTTATGTAAAGATGAAAGAGTTTACTTTAAAAACTTAAGAGATGCATATATATGAATTTTTATATCTGTAGATAAATCAGAATGACTTTAGAACATTCAGACTTCTATTTCCATTTTTCTTTTTCTTTCCTTTTACTTTAGTAAATATCTAACCATAATATTGTTTTTATATCAGGCTTCTCTCTTTTAAATAACTATTATCATCTTTGACAAAATGTAATGAAGAACCATAAGAAATGCTATCAATATTTTTGTTGCTGTTGTTGCTCTTGTTCTTATTTATGTTGTTTTGGTAAAATTTTAATTTGGTACAATTTTACATTTTCAAAACTCAGAATTAGTCAGAAACGATCATCACATTTTGATATTTTTCTTCCATATTTCTGTATTTAAATATATTTTATCTATCAATGCTTATTATTTTTTATTTCAAATATATTTTCTTAACAAATATTTATTTTTTAAGTCTTCAGTATATTTGGAACCACTTCCAAATGACAACATGAGACTCTCCTCAGACTTTCTCCCTAACCAATAAATAAATAAATAAATGGTGAAAATTACATGAAAAACAATTTAAAAAAATTGAAGTCTCTGGAATTGTCTTAAGGACATACAGGAAATGGAGAAAAATTTACTTAACACCATTTCCTTAATCTTGGTGAAAACAAGCAGTTTGTGGCATTTAAACTACAGCCAATCCCCTCCCTGTTCCTCTGCCCACACTCAGTGACATGAAAGCTCTATTGCTGATAAATACAGCCAAGAAAACAGGGAGGGCTTCCACTCCTCCTAGTTCTCAGTCTTGGCCTATGGTATTTCCCAGAAAGGGGCAGGTTGACATCATTTCTAATCTCTCCACTCAGCTCCATGTTTCAGAAGCTTTATTTCTGGCAAAAGCAACTATAAGATTTGGGACTCTCTTCCTTGACCCAATCTTCACTTGTAAGGGGAGGCTCTAACCCAGGTCTAATAGGCTGAGAATATTGGGGTGCAATAGCTCTCATCCAAACTCACAGTTGCTCCATACAACTAACCTGTTGCTGTTGAGTCAATTCTGACTCATAACAACCCTACAGGACAGAGTAGAACTGCCCCATAGGGTTTCCAAGGAGCAGCCGGTAAATTCGAACTACTAACGTTTTGATTAGTAGCTGAGCTCTCAACCACTAAGAAAACTTAAAACAACAACAACATCAACAACAACAGAGAACAGAGGTTACACCCCTTCCCAGTGTCCTACTAGGAAAGAAAGTGGGAAAGGAGAAAGGAGACCACTGCCTTTGCTCTTAGCTCTGGTGCATAGACCCAGAGGGTTTTTTTTTTCCCAGAAAGAGGGGCAGATTTGAAGAAAAGAAAGGATTATAGCTATCCGAAAGGAAATTAATTTATTTTGAATAGCTAGTGGAAAATCTCAAGCCTAGGGGCACTATCAAAAACAATGGAGAGGATTCTGGGAAGATAATGGCATAAATAGACCATCATTTTGACACCCCCACAAATACAACAAGAAATACACAAGGAAATTGTGCTTGGCTTTGAGGGACTCCAAATCGGGGAGCAGAGGAAAGCAGCAGGGAGCAGTAGACAGGTAAGAATCAACAAATCAACAAGAAGTCTCATATAGTAGGAAGATTGCTTCTCTCACCATCCCTACTTCTTTCCCCAGCCACACATGCTGCTGGCTGCTGTGAATGGCTGAAGCAACCTCAGCAAAGGAGCCTGCTTCCCTAACCGCCACACCCCCTGCCTGTACAAAGTGACAGGACCCCAAGCTTCTGCTCTAAAATCAACAAGGCAGACCCTCCTGGGGATCCGTTTGGAACATACCCACACCTTCTCCACCTGGACACTGTCAACAGCAAGGCTACTGCAAATTGCTTCAGAAGGCTCCTGCAGTGGAGTCTGTTCCCATAGGCAACATTCTGTACTGGCTTACCTACCCACTCCATAGCTCAGGCTTCTGTTAGGAAAACAAGAGACCTCCTGGGGATCAGTTTAAGTCTGTCTGCTCCCCCTTCTGGTCAGCACTGAGTACTACTGACTGAGGCTGCTGTGAGCTGTGAAGCAGACGTCTTAAGTGGAAGCTAAAGCTACAGCCAACATACTACGAAGAGGAGGGGCTCTGATAGGAACAAGACAGATCTCCCTGGGGGGTCTGTTCAGAGTATGATAACTCCTATACCCACCCAGACACTGTCAGGTGCAAGGCTGCTGCAAATTGCTATAGAAGTCCCCTGTAGTGCAGTCGGCTCCCATAGTCAGCACTCTACCTGCCTTCCTGTGCACCCCAAGGTTCAAGCCTCTGAAACCTAGGTATCAGTTCAAGTCTGTCTGCTACCCTTTGTGGTTGTCTATGAGGACTGCTGACTGAGGCTGCTGTATGTTAGGAAGCAGGCATCTTGAGTGGAGGCTACACCCATAGCCAACATACTATGGGGTGGGCTCTGATAGCAAAACGGAGACTTCCCTGGGGTTCTCTTCAGAGCATGACAACCACTCTGCCCCACCCCCACCCCCTGTAACTGTCAGCTGCTGGACTGATATGAACTACTACAGAAGAATCTCTACAGCGAAACCAAGAGGCTGGTCATTAAGTGGAGATTGCTTCCCCAACCACCACAGGGTCACTGGGGCTCTGAAACCAGTGAGATAGATCTCTCCAACATCCCTATGGGGAGCACCAGCCCCTCCTCCTCCTGATATGGAGGGAAAGCTGCCTATGTGTCTTCTGAATGCCAACTCAGATATAAGCAGCCACCATAGACCAGGGAAGAAAGCCTTAGGCAAAACAGGAGGGCAACACTCAGCCCTGAAGGAGACTTGCTGGGTGTGGATTTTCCCACTGAAAACATGGTTGCAGAAACAGGGAAGGGATAAATAACTAGAGAGAGAGAGAGGACTGTGCCCCCTGGTGGATAGATTGATTGTGGAATTTTGTCTGAGTGGTGGTGCCTGCTGGTGGACAGATTGACCACAGCGTGTTCTCTGGTGTGTTTGGGAAATATTGAAAGTTGAAAACTGAGATCAAGAAATTCCAAATCTTAATTAAATCAGGGAGAGAGAAGGAGGTATCACATACAGGGTGAGGAAACGGTAAGCAAAGTTTCTTACAGAAAGAAGTGCAGGCAAAAACGCCAAATACTGGGGAGAAGTGAGAAAGTTAACATGATCAGAAATTCCAATGCTCCAACAAAAAATCACAAGACACACAAAGAGAAGAGAAATGATGGCCCATCCAAATGAACATGATGCAGAGAGTGAAAGCACATCTAAGGAAGATAGAATAATGAAAAGAATGGAAGTTTAACAATGTTAAACTTAATTAAAGAGTTAAGGGAAAACATAGACAAAGATCTAACACAAATAAGGAAAACAATGCAAGAATTAAATGAAGACCTTAAAAAACAGATAAAAAGAAACCAAACAGAAATTTTGCAACTGAAAGGGACAATGACTGAAGTGAGAAACATAATGGAAGGATTTAAAAACAGACTTACTCAGGCAGAAGAAATAGAGAATGCAATAGTCAAAATTACAAAGGCTGAAGAGCAACAAGAACAGAGAATCAAGAAAGCTGGGCACATCCACCAGACTGAGTCCAGTACAGCTAGATGGTGCTCGGCTACCACCACTGACTGCTCTGACTGGGATCACAACAGAGGGTTCTGGACAGAGCTGGAGAAGGATGTAGAACAAAATTCCAACACACACACACAAAGACCAGATTTACTGGCCTGAAAGAGTCTGGAGAAACCCCAAGAGTATGGCCCCCAAGCACCCTTTTAACTCAGTGCTGAAGTCATCTCCGAGGTTCACTGTTCAGCCAGGGATTGAACAGCCCCATAAAACAAAATGGGACTAATAAGGCACAGCAGTCCAGGGACAAGGGCTAGAAAGCAGAAGGGGACAGGAAAGTTGGTGATAGGGAACCCAAGGTTGAGTAAGGACAATGTTGACATGTAGTGGGATGTTACCATTGTCATAGGGCAACATGTGTACTAACTGTTTAATGAGAAACTATTTTGTTCTGTAAACCTTCATCTAAAGTGAGAATAGCAGCACAACTAGAAAAGCATAATTGATGTTACTGAACTGTGCATGTAGAAATTTTTAAAAAAGGGTATCTTTGGCTATGTATATTTTCACCAAAAAAAAAAAAAAAAAAAAGGTTGAGAAGGGAGAGGGTTGACATGTTGTGGGGTTGTTAACCAATGTCATAAAACAATATGTGTACTGACTGTTTAATGAGAAAGTATTTGTTCAGTAAACCTTCACCTAAAGTACAATTAGAAAGAAAGAAAGCTGGGCACACTTTAACGGAATTACGGGACAGTCGAAAGAGTCCCAATATACATATCATTGGAATTCCAGAAGGAGATGAGAGAGAAAGAATATTTAAAGAAATAATGCAGAAAATTTCCCCAATTTGACAAAGGGCATGAATCTGCAAATCCAAGAAGCTCAAAGAAACCCACTCAGAATAAACCTGAAGAGATCCACATCAAGAAACATCATAGTTAGGTTCTCAATGTGTAAGGATAAAGAAAGAATCCTGAAAACACTGACAGAGAAGCACACAGTCACATACAAAGGATCCCCAATAAGATTAAATGTGATTTCTCCTCAGAAATATTGCCATAAGGCAATGGAATGATTTATTAAGTTCTGAAGGAAAAAAACAAAAAAAACTGTCAGTCAAGAATACTATACCCAGCGAAACTGTCTTTCAAAAATGAGGGTAAAATTAAAACATTCCCAGACAAACAGAAGCTGAGAGACTTCACATCTACCAGACTGCCCCTACAAAAAATGCTAGTGGGAATTCTGCAGATGGAAGGGAAAAGACACTAGAAAGTAATTCAAAGCCATACATAAAAAGAAAGTTTCCTAATAAAGGGAATTGCAAGGACAAGTATAACAGCTAGTAATAAGGTATTCATGCTTGATAATTCTAATAGTTTTTTCCTTCTTGCTTTTTAAACAAATGTATAAAAATCAAGGATAAAATTATTTTACAGGGCACATTAAATATAAGGAAGTAATTAGCTTGACAACAAAATGGGGGAGGAATGGTATAGGTATAGAATTTCTAGTATGCTGCTAAAGTTAAGTTGGCACCAACTTAACCTAATATGTTATAAATACAAGCCTTTAAATATAATTAATAGTAACCACTAAGAAAATACCTAAAAATCATACACAAAAGTAAAGTCAAAGGGAACCAAAATGGTTCATTACAATAAACCAACAAAAGACAAAAGCAAGCATTAGTAGAGGACAAAGACAAAGAATGCTTGAGACACATACATATATGTACATGGAGCCCTGGTAGTGTAAGTGGTTAAGTGTTCAGCTGCTTACCAAAAGGTTGGCAGTTCATATTCACCAGCTGCTCCTTGGAAACCCTATGAGGCAGTCCTACTCTGTCCTATACAGTCATTATGAGTCAGAATTGGTGGCAATGGGATATATATATGGATATTTGGGTGGTAAACAATCAAGAGGAGGTTGGTAGCTCTATGAGACCAACAAGTTAAAGTGTAGTTTAACAGAGAACCAGAGAAAAAGATAACTTAGAGAGAACTCTTAAAGTCATAACAAGCTGTAAAGGCTGGCCTCAAAGACTACCTCCTCTAAAGGGGGCCCATGTTTAATTAAATCACATTGTGGAGCAACTTATGCCCAAGGAACAGTAAAAACAGTAGAGAAATCAGCTGGAAAAATGGTGAACACTAACAGCTGATTGTGATACCAGCAGAGCCATGGAAATTAAAAGAGAGACCAGGAAAAGAGCCAATTAAATAAATCCTTGTTAAAACAACTATTATTACCTGTGCACATGCCAAAGACTGTGAACTATGAGGAAGGACAACAGAGTCTGCACACCATGGAAGAAATACTACACTGGAAGAGTCCAGCAACTCACTAAACAAATAAGTAAACAACAACAATAACAATAAAGAGAAAACAAAAATCTTGGGAATGGATCAGTATCCAGAGTTGCTACAATATCTTAATGGAAATGTTCAATTGTTTAAAAAAAAAAAGCATAGTATATGCAAAGAAACAAGAAAATGTGAACCATAATCAGGCAACAGAAACTGCCTTTGAGGAGGCATAAATGTCAGACTTGACAGAGACTTCAAAGCAACTATTATAAATATTGTCAAAGAATTTTTTAAAAAAACCTTGTTTAAAGAAGTAAAAGATTGTGTGATGACAATGTGTTTTTAAATGGAGACTCTCAATAAAAACTTAGTTATCATAAAAAGGAACCAAATGGAAATTCTAGAGATGAAAAATTCATTACAGAAGCTCAAAAGTATATTTGAGCAGGCAGAAGGATGTATCATAGAAGTTGAATAGAGCAATAGAAATTATGCAATCTGAAAAACAAAAAGGTTAAGGAATAAATAAAAATAAGCAGAGCGTTGGAGGAACGTGGGACACCATTAATCACACCTACATACCTGTTGTTATGAATTGAATTGTGTCTTCCAAAAATGTGTATCAGTTTGGCTAGGCCATGATTCCCATTACTGAGTGGTTGTCCATCATTTTCTGATCTATATTATTATCCTATGTATTGTAAATCCCAACCTCTATAATGTTAATGAGGCAGGACTGGAGGCAGTTATGTTAATGAGGCAGGACTCAGTCTGCAAGATTAGGTTGTATCTTGAGTCAATCTCTTCTGAGATACAAAAGAGAGAATCTAGGAGAGGGACTTCACACTACTAAGAAAGAAGTGCCAAGAGCAGAGCATGTCTTTTGGATGTGGGGTCCCTGAGCTGACAAGCTCCTAGACTAGGGGAAGACTGATGACAAGGACCTTCCTCCAGGACAGAGGGAAAGCCTTCCCAAGAGCTGGCACACTGAATTTGGACTTCTAGCTTCCTATATTGTGAGAGAATACATTTGTGTTTGTTAAAACCATCCACTTGTGGTATTTCTGTTATAGCAGTGCTATATAAGTAAGACACTTGTAATAATTCAAGTACCAGAAAAAAATAAAAGATAAAAGAGAGGGGGAAAAAAGAGAGGGAGAGAGAAAAAGAAGAAGAAATAATGGTTTAATACTGTTCTAACTTGAAGGAGCCCTGGTGGCACAGTTGTTAAAAGTTTGGCTGCTAACCAAATAGTCAGCGGTTTGAATCTACCAGATGCTCCTCGGAAACCCTACGGGGCAATTATATTCTGTCCTATAAGGTTGCTATGAATTGGAATCGATTCAATGGCAATAGGTTTAATTTGATGAAAAAATAGTCATGTACATTTCCAAAAATCTTAATATGCCCTAATTAGGAAAAAGGCAATGTAACTCATACACGGACACATCATAGTAAAAATGTTGAATACCAAAAACAGAAAGAGAATCTTGAAAAACACAGAGTAAAATGACTCATCAAGTACAAAGGAACACCAATATGACATTATATCTTATCAGAAATAATGGATACTAGACAGTAGTGCGATGACATATCCAACGTGTTATCACAAACAATCAAAAATGTAAACCAAGAATCTTATATCCAGCAAAACTATCTTTCAAAAATGAAGTAAAAATGAAGACATTTCCATATAGATGAAAATAGAGAAGTTGGTTGCACAGCAGACCTGTCTTGGAAGAAATACTAAGATAAGTTCTTTAGGTTGAAAGCAACTGACCCAGGACAGTGATTTAATTCTATATGAAAGACCAAAGAACTCTGGAAAGGTAATGATGTAATTGTAAAAGGCAGCATAAAAGCATATTCATTCTCCCCTTAATTAATTTAAAAATAAATTATATAACTTAATATGTATATTATTGTATGGTTGAACATTTAACTCATAGAAATATAATATACTTGACAATAACAGCACAAAGGAGGTGAGTGAAAGCAAAGTTGTACTGGAGTAAGGAAATGACATCAGATGGTAACTCAAATCCATGGGGGAAAAATGAAGAAATTCAATGATATATAAGAAAAGTAATACAATAAAATCTATAAATATATAATTGCACCCTTTGTTTCTCTCAATGTCTTTAAAGACATAAATCATATGAAGCCATAATTTTACAATATATTTTTGGGTTTGTAACATACATAGTTGGAATATGTATGACAGTAATAGCACAAAATGGGGAAAGAATAAAAGAGGTCCATAGAATTAACATTTCTATATCTCACTGGATTTAGGTTAGTACAAATCTAAATTATACTTTGATAAGTTAAGATCTATATGGTAAGCCCTTCAAAGGATATGAACAGGCACTTCGCCAAAGAGGATATTCAGGTGGCTAACAGGCACATGAAGAAATGCTCACGATCATTAGCTATCAGAGAAATGCAAATCAAAACTACAACCCTAACAAGGCTAGCATGAATTCAAAAGACACAAAAGAATAAATGCTGGAGAGGTTGTAGAGGGACTGGAACACTTTTACACTATTGGTGGGAATGTAAAATGGTACAACCACTTTGGAAATCAATTTGACGTTTCCTTAAAAAGCTAGAAATAGAAGTACCATATGATCCAGGTATCCCATTCCTTGGAATATATCCTAGAGAAATAAGAGCCGTCACATGAATAGATATATGCACACCCATGTCCATTGCAGCACTGTTCACAATAGCAAAAAGATGGAAACAACCTAGGTGGCCATCAGCGGATGAATGGGTAAACAAATTATGGTATATCCATGCAATGGAATACTACACAACAATAAAGAACAACGACAAAGCTGTGAAACATAACACGGAGGAATCTGGAGGTCATTATGCTGAGTGAATTTAGTCAGTCACAGGAGGACAAATATTGTATATGACTACTATTATAAGAACTCAAGAAAAGGTTTAAAAACAGAAGAAAACATTCTTTGATGGTTACGAGAGTGGGGAGGGAGGGTGAGGGTTATTTACTAACTAGATAGTAGATAAGAATTATCTTAGGTGAAGGGAAGGAAGCACACACTAAGGGGAAATTGGCACAACTGGACTAAACCAAAGCTAAGAAGTTTCCTGAGTACAATCAAACACTTTAAGGGACAGAGTAGCAGGGGTAGGGGCCTGGGGACCACGCTTTCAGGGGACATGTAGGTCAACTGGCATAACAAAGCTTATTAAGAAAATGTTCTGCCTCCTACTTTGGTGAGTGGCATCTGGGGTCTTAAACACTTGGAAGCGGCCACCTAAGATGCATCAATTGGTCCCAACCACCTGTAGTAAAGGAGAATGAAGAACACCAAAGACACAAGGAAGGTATTAGCCCAAGAGACAGAAAGGGCCACATAAACCAGAGACTTCATCAGCCTGAGACCAGAAGAACTTGATGGTGCCCGGCTACCACTAGTGACCACCCTGACAGGGAACACAACAGAGAATCCTGGATGGAGCAGGAGAAAGGTGTAGTGCAGAACTCAAATTCTTGTAAGAAAGACCAGACTTAATGGTCTGAGTGAGACTGGAGGAGCCGCAGAAAGCATGGCCCCTGGATTCTCTATCAGCCCAGAACTAAAACAATTTTCAAGGCCAACTCCTCAGACAGGGATTGGACTGGACTGCGGGACATAAAGTAATACTTGTGAGGAGTGTGCCTCTTAGGTCAAGTAGATACAAGAGACCCAAGGGGCAGCTTCTGTCCAGAGGTGAGATGGGAAGGCAGAGAGAGTTAGGATCTGGTTGAATGGCCATGGGGAATCGGGGGTAGAAAGGAGGAGTGTGCTGCCACAGTATGGGGAGAGCAATTAGGGTCACATAACAATGTACATATAAATTTTTTGTAAGGGAAAAAATAAAAAATCCTTAGCAAAATGTCAACATAACGACATGATTCAACCCAGCACTTGTATGACTCATGTTAGTCATCCCACCCTAATCTTGTCTTAAAAACAAACAAAAAAAAAGATTTGTGTGGTAAGGCCTAGAGCAACCACACATACGGGCAAGCATATATATATATATATATATATATATATATATACACACATACATATATATGTATATGCATATACATATATGTACATATATAAAGTGAATGAAATCTCTAAAATAATTAAAATTTTATTCTAGAAAATATTCATTCATATTATCAGCAATAGAGGTGGAACAGAGGAACAAGAAAGACATGAAACACACAAAAAGTAAAATGTCACATGTAAGTTCTACTATATCGGTAATAACAAAAAATGTGAATGGGTTAAACAATCTATATCAAAAGTCAGAGATTGGCAGAATGTATACAAAAACAAGATCAAAGTATAATGGTTTGCAGGAGAAACATTTTATATTAAAACATTCAATTATGTGAAACAAGGTGTGGAAAAACTATATGCAAATTACAACCACAGAACGATGAAGTGGCTATAATAATACCAGAAAAAATATTCCTATGAACAAATGGTACAGAATATTTACATATAAAAGAATAAGACCCATACCTCACACCATATACAAAAATTAACCTACAGTGGATCATAGAGCTACATGTTAGAGCTAAAACTATAAAACTCTTAGAAGAAAACGTATGTGTAAATATTTTTACCTTAGATTATGCAAAGACTTTCTGGATACAACAACAAAGGCAAAAGCATCAAAATAAAAAAATAAATTGGACCCCATTAAAATTAAAACAACAACAACAAACTTCTGCGCTGCAAGCGGTACCATCAAAAGAGTGAAAAAACAATCCATATAACGGAGAAAATATTTTCAAATAACATATCTGATAAGAAATTTTCATTCAGAATATGAAAAACAATGCTTACAGCCCAAAATTAAAAATATAAAAAAGAAAATCCAACTCAAAAAATGGGTAATGAGTTTGAATAGACATTTTTCCAAAGATATACACAAATGACCAATAAACTCAAGGAAATATAGTCCACATCATTAACCATTAGGAAATGTAAATCAAAATCACAATAGGCAAATTCATAAGAATGAAAAGTAGGCTGGTGGTTTCCCATGACTGGTGGGAGAGGGGAATGGGAACTGACTGCTAATAAGTACGAGGTTTTGGAGTGATAAAAGTGTTCTAAACTGATGTTTTAATGGTTGCACAGTTTTGCAAATATAAACAATTGAATTGTACACTTTAAATGATTTAGTTGTATAGTATGTGAATTATTTCTCAATAAAGAAGTTAAAAATATATTCATTTTATGTCTCATGATGCCCTTTAATACTTACATAACCACATGTCTTTCACCATTTATGTAACTGGATTTAAATCAATTTAAATTCCTGACTTTCAAATCTTCTCTGAATCACATGCTATTTTCTATGTTAGATGCTATCTTCATACAGATTTTCAATTAATATCCTTTTAAACGATTTCACTTTCTTCCACATTATTTTAGAAATAGTCATTTTTTCTCTCAGCACATATCATTATGAATATTCATTCCGTTGATAATCAGATAAGTAGCATTCATCGTTTTTCAAAATATTAACTGGGTGCTGTACGCAGCGATTCAGTGGAAAGGCACGATGGATTCTTCTTCTGTGCCTTTATTTTCCTTTTATCAATTATTATCTAAGATGAGCCATATTTCATTATTGCTTTCAATAGTTTTATTATAGTGCTTGTCAGAGTTAAGGATGTGTGTCAACTTGGCTGAGCCATGATTCTCAGTGGTTTAGCAGTTATGATGCAGTTTGGTAGCAAAGTAATGATGTAATCACCTCTACAATGAGATCTGATATAATGAGATCTGCTATGAGCAGCCAACAAGCTGAAAGGGAGTTTCCTTGAGGGTGTGGCCTGAATCCAATATGTGTGGACTTTCTGGCAAAGCTCATGGACTTTTTTTTAAGTTTGCCATACAAAAATTTATGCATACATTGTTACTTGACTCTAATTGTTCTCCCCATAATGTGACAGCACATTCCTCCTTTCCATCTCTGATTCCCCATGTCCATTCAACCAGATCCTAACCCTCTCTGCCTTCCCACCTCACCTCTGGACAGAAGCTGCCCATTTACTCTCTTGTATCTACCTGAGCTAAGAGGCACACTCCTCACGAGTATCACTTTATGTCCCACAGTCCAGTCCAATCCCTGTCTGAAGAGTTGGCATCAGAAATTGCTTTAGTTCTGGACTGATAGAGAATCCAGGTGCCATGACTTTCAGTGTACCTCCAGTCTCAGTCAGACCATTAAATCTGGTCTTTCTTACTAGAATTTGAGTTCTGCACTACACCTTTCTCCTGCTCCATCCGGGAAAGTTCATGGACTTTTGCTTGCCCTGGCTCCTGCATCTGGCTCCTGTACACCTGCCCTCCAGTTCTTGGGACTTGAGGTAGCAGCTTACCTTCTGATCTTGAGTTTGTCAACCCCTGCAGCTATGTGAGTCAGGAGAAGCCTCTCACCTAACCCACGTACTTGGGACTTTCCACCCTCTACAACCGAGTGAGCCTTTTCCTTGATATAAACCTCTCTCTTTTCTCTCTCTCTCTCTGTATATATACATACATACACATGCTTCACTGGTTTTGCTTTTCTAGAGAGCCTAGCCTAAGACAGTGCTGAATATCCACTATGGCCATGGAGCTATAAAAAAAAAAAAGTTCTCTATTTATTAGTATACATAAGTATGTTAAGTAGTGGAAATTGCATAAGTCAAAAATATTTGTTTGAATCATTATTTCTCCATTTACTGGCTGTGGAATGTTGGGCAATATACTTAAATTCTATGAATCCCAGGATTTTCAATTGGGATTAAAAAAATTGTTAATAATTCCTATCTATAAGGTAATACTGAGAATTAAAATTATGTATGCAAATTATCAAACATTTTGACTTGGTAGTAGGGAGTATTGAATTGGCAACTGGAAAAGAAACAACTTGCTCAAAATAAGATTTTAATAAGAGATGGATCAAGGCTTTGAACTTGAGTGTCTCTGTGATAGTTAATTTTATATGTCAACTTGTCTATGCTATGGTGCCCAGCTGTTCAGTAAAATACTAGAGTTTGTTATAAAGGTTTTAGATGTGATTGCATTTTTATATCAGTTGACTTTAAGTAACACAGGTTACCCTGTATTATGGGTGGACCTCTCAAAACTGTTGAAGGCCTTAAAAGCAAAAACTGAGGTTTTCTGAGGAGAGAAGGACTTAAAGAGTGTAATAGATATCCTGCAGGAGTTTCCAGCCTGCCTGGCCTAATATTTTGGATTTCCCAGCACCACAATCACATGATCCAATTTCTTAAAATCTCTGTCTCTCTCTCTCTCTCTACACACACACACACACACACACACACACACACACACACACACACACACACACATTGGTTCTATTTTCTAGTGAGTTTTGACTAATACAATCTTAGACTCAAGAACTCTTTCCCACTGATTCTGTCCTTGTGGTACACGTGGAATTGCATTAAAATGTTAAGTCCACTAGGGGACTGTTCAGAAGAGATCCTTTTAAGTATGTTTATATGTTTATATTAATATTAGTTATGGTTTGTGGTTCTTCCATTTAGAATAAGTTGCTAATGGCCTCTGACTCAACTTTTGTATAAACAGGGCAAAGTGCCTATCATATGTAACGGAATTGGAGGGCTTCCAGTACCACAAACCATAAATGATACTAAGGAGTCTGTTACAACTAAAGTACACATTAAAGTGGTGATTAAAAATAATAATCAAAACAGAAACACACTTTTAAAAATGGGAATCTACATTATCCCACAATATCTTAAGTTACGAAGTTTTAAAAATATATTTTTTCAAAAGGTTACAATTAATGCAATTGAAGTAGTATTAAATAGCAATTTTTGAGACAATTGAATTCAACTAACTGGGGACATTCATAGTGGTGTAATTCATATACTGGTGAATACATATCTTTCTCTAATTTTGTTAATCAGACCATTTCGCATTCTCCTTGAAACTTACCTCATACTCCCATTTTTAGTGAACGTATTTCTTGAATTTTAAGATTCAATAAAAGATACTTCTTTTAATAGTGTGCTTTACACAATGAAATGTTATATACCTGTTAAAATGAACTGAATATCAACATGGATAAGGTTCAGAAACTTGAGCTGAGTGGAACAAACATCTTGCAAAGAAATTATATATATTTAATAAGAAAAAGGCAATGCTGCATATTGCTTATTTTTAACAAACATATTCATTAAAAGTACAAAACATGAATGAGAATGGGTGCACCAGTGTCCTAGTAATAGTTATGTCTGAGGAGGTCAGAAGGAGAAAGTAATGGGAGTGTATAGTATTATAGCTAAATCTGTTAATATTTTATTCTCTTGAGAGAGAGAGAGGCCTGAGACAATTATGACAAAATATTAACTTCTGTTAAACTTTGGATTTGTAGATGGGTATCTGCTATAGAATTTTCTGTAAGTTTGATACATAATTTTTAAAGTCAGACATTGATTTAGCTATCAAATCGAAGCAACTATGTTGACAAAATTCTTATCTAATGAACACAAAACAAATAAAAGGGAAAAAAAGAGAACATGTGTACTAAGTACCAACCCAAACCGCAAATATTTCTCTCATGTTCAAAGATTGCAAATAAAATGGTCCATATCCTTTTCTGCATTTTTAGAAAAAGAAAAAAAAAAAAAAAAACACCAGTTTTCCCAAGTATTTGGTCTCATCTACTTCTCTTTGCCCAGCCACGCAGTCTTTGAGCAGAAACTAAAACAGTATGAGTCAAGCCACCAGCACCCCTGATTGCTGCCATGGCCCTGGCTGCCACTTGGTAACGTGCACTTTAGCGTTCGTAAATTATTGTGGTCAGTTGACTTTAACCTGTTCCCTTGCTTCTACAGTGCCTGCATGGGTGCTCGCACGAACACTGCTGCAGAACTTCAGCTACGAACATGAGGCTACCGAAGGGTAAAAAATCCTAGACTTTATGAACAATGTGAGATAAATAGGAATGCGAAGAGGTTTTGCCGATTTTGGACATTGGAAGTATGCAAAGTATAGCCATAAATATAATCTTTAAATAATAATCTCAAATTGAGTCAAGTGTTTCCCATATCTACATAAAACTAAATTACAGAACAAAGCTTATATTCCTTTAAGTCTATTTAGACAGACCTAGGAAAGCATAGTTGGGATAAAATATTTAAAAAAAAAAAAAAAAAAAAACCGTTGCCTTCTAGTGAATTCGGACCCATAGCGACCCTATAGGACAGAGTAGAACTGTCCTATAGGATTTCCAAGGAGCGGGCTGGTGGATTTGAACTGTCAACCTTTTAAGTTACAGCCAAGCTGTTAATCACTAGGCAATAAAGAAAGGTAGATTACAGAATTCCTATTAATTTAAACATTACAATAAACATGTTTAATATGTATTAACTATATTGAAGGTGTAACATCTGCCTTCCTTTATAGAATTCAGTTATCAAAGCTAATAGAGGGCTGTGTCTTTTCATTTCGGCAATAATCCTACAGTTGGGGAAGCTAACCTTAAGTACTTAAGTACTGCTAACCTTAAGTAATGGTATGTCTGAGTTATAACTTTGGAATGTAACAGCTAATATCATATGCAACTTCTAAATCTCCATTGTTAGTTTTGTTTGTTAACAAAGAAAAATGTGATCAAATTAAGATCTCATTTATTTTACACCATTTATTTACAAATTATTGCCTGCACGTTTTTTGTATGTTAATACTATGTAGAAATAGGTCCTCAAATTGTTACTTTATTTAACTAGCTGTTCTTATATATAGTGTTAGTTCTCACCTATTTTTGGATAACTAAATTGATTATATAATTTACTATCTGATTTAGGAGGATGAGACAGCAGTCTTGATTAAATTTTTTAAAAAATGTATTTTGGTTACCGTTTGCATTCAAGTTCTGATCTTGTCATCAGGAAAGATGTGCATCAGGGTTACATCCTTTCACTGTACTTATTCAATCTGTATTCTGAGCAAATAAACTGAGAAGCTAGACTATATGAAGAACACAGCATCAAGACTGGAGGGAGACTCATTAACAACCTGCTATATGAAGATGACACAACCTTGTTTGCTGAAAGTGAAGAGACTTGAAGCATTTACTGATGAAGATCAAAGACCACAGCCTTAAGTATGGATTACACTTCAACATAAAGAAAACAAAAATCTTCACAACTGGATCAACAAGCAACATCGCAATAAAGGGAGAAAATATTGAATTTATCAATGATCTCCTGTTACTTGTATCCACAATCAACCCCCATGGAAGTAGCAGTTAAGAAATCAAATGAGGCATTGCATTGGGCAAATCTGCAAAAGACCTCTTTAAAGTGTTAAAAAGTCCAAGGCAAGGTCATGGAAGCTCCATAGACATATCCAAACTCCCTGAGGATTTGAATTACTGGGCTGAGGGCTGTGGGGACTGTGGTTTTGGGGAACATCTAGATCAACTGGCATAACATAGTTTAAAAGAAAATGTTCTACGTTCTGCTTTGGTGAGTAGCATGTGGGATCCTAAAAGCTTGAGTGGCCATCTAAGGTACTCCACTGGTTTCACCCCATCCGGAGCAAGAGAGAATGAAGAAAACCAAAGACACAAGGGAAAGATTAGTCTAAATGACTAATGGACCACAAGTACTACAGCCTCCACAAGACTGAGTCCAGTACAGCTAAGTAGTGCCCAGCTACCACCACTGACTTCTCTGACAGGGATCACAGTAGAAGGTGCCGGACAGAGCTGGGGAAAAATGTAGAACAAAATTCTAACTTACACACACACACACACACACACACACACACACACACACAAAGACCAGACTTACTGGTCTAACAGTAACTAGAGAAACCCTGAGAATATGGTCTCTGGACACACTTTTAGCTCAGTAATGAAGTCACTCTTGAGGTTCACACTTCAACCAAATATTAGACAGGCCCATAAAACAAAATGAGACCAAATGGACACACCAGCCCAGGGGCAAATACTAGAAGGCAGAAAGGGACAGGAAAGCCCTTGATAGGAAATCCAAGTACAAGAAGGGGAGAGTGTTGACATGTCTTGGGGGCGGCAACCAATGTCACAAAACAATATGCATACTAATTGTTTAATGAGAAACTAGTTTGCTCTGCAAACCTTCATTTAAAGTACAATACCAAAAAAAAAAAAAAAAACTTCAAAAAAAAAAAAGTGAAGACGTCACTTTGAGGACTAAGCTGCACCTGACCCAAGCCGTGATATTTTCAATCACCTCATAAAATGCATGCAAAAGCTGGACAATGAATAAGGAAGACTGAAGAAGAATCTATGACTTTGAGTTATAGTTTTGGCAAAGAATATTGAATATACCATGAACTGACTGCCAGAAGAACGCACAAATCTGTCTTGGAAGAAGTACAGCCACAATACTCCTTAGAAGCAAAGATGGCGAAAACTTGGTCTCAGTACTTCGGACATGTTATCAGGAAAGACCAGTCCCTGGAGAAAGACATCATGCTTGGTAAATTAGAGGGTCAGCGAAAATGAAAAGGACCCTCAATAAGATGGACTGACACAGTGGCTGTAACAATGGGCTCAAACATAGCAACAATTGTGAGGATGGCGCAGGACTGGGCCATTTTTCATTCTTTTGTACACAGGGTCCCTATGACTCAGAACAGACTTGACACCTAACAGCTACAACTCTAATCTTGCAGAATAGTTCTAGAGAGAAAAATAAAGTATAACTTAATTACTGGAATAAGCCTAAGGACATTTAGAGACTAATCCCAATACCTGGTTTAGAATGACCCAGATTAATTAGTGTGCACATTTTTATTATGCATGCAGAAGGTTAGCCTCATCCGACATGAGTGGAAAGAAAAGTATAAGAAAGAATAGAGGCGTACTTTGGCCACTTTTAGTCCTTAGGGACATCTACTGAGCTAATGAAAATGTTTACTAAGCCAGCTCTAATTTCCTTTAGAATTGCTTTTAAAGATGTTTTCTTAAACTACTGCCTGTCAAACTTAACATTTTGGAAAACCATTTTAAGTCTATTAATGTGGATTTTTAATTCTCCTCCTGACAAATATCTTTTGTTTCATCTAGCAAATATAATTTATATAGTATAAAATATACCGAATAAGCCTATGATTTCTATGCCACTGTTAACATAGTAATTTATTTTTCTCTGAAAATCTTTAAGAATACCCACACAATGTGATAGTTATTTCAATAGGTTAGCTTCTCAAGGAGTCCTGGTGGCACAGAGTTTAAAGCACTCAGCTACTAACCTAAAAGTTGGCGGCTCGAACCTACAAGCACTTTGCAGGAGAAAGTTGTGACAGTCTGCTTCTATAAAGATTTACAGCCTTGGAAACCCGATGGGGCGGTTTTACTCTATAGGGTTGCTATGAGTTGGAATCAACTCGATAGCAGTGAGTTTTTTGATTTGGTTAGCTGAAAAGGCTATATTCTAAGACAGGTATTCTGGTAGCAAATAAGTTCAAACTTTATATTACTTTTTGCTTATAATCTATAAATAATCTTACAAAAAGTAACATTTGGATATACTAACCAATAATTCATGTATCTATTAGGATTCCTAATGGTACCACAAATTGACTTTAAGCCATTAAACATGGCAAAGGGGAATTTAGTCAAGCCTTATGTGCTTTACATAGCTGACTCTGATACTGCCCTCTACCTTCACTGCCCACTACACTGGCTCTCTCAAAATTCCTCAGATACACCAACTCTTTCCAGCCTCAGGGCTTTTGCATTTGTTCTTGCCTCTACCTGGAATGTTCTTCACATAGCTTTATATTCAACTTAATCTGTCACTTCAAATATCTGCCTCCCCACAACATTCATCTCTCACTTGAAATGCCACTTCCTTACAGAAGACATCGATGACCACTTGTCACTTGCTAAAATTATTTATTTCTTTATCTGTTTGTTGAATGTCTTTTTTCTCCTCCAACTTTCACCAAACTAGAATAAACTTAAGAAAAGCACGCTATCTTGCCTCTTATTCACCACTTTATTTTCAGTAACTAAATGACTGCTTGGCGCATACCAGGAACTCAGTATATATTGTTGATTGATTAAATGATTTTTAAATAAGAATAGATCTTTATATTATTAAATGAACTAAAGAATTACCTCTTTTACTTTACTTATTCATAATAATTTTTTTCCAGTTTATAGCGACCCTATAGGACAGAGTAGAACTGCCCCATTAGGTTTGCAAGGAGCAGGTGGTGGATTCGAACTGCCAACCTTTTGGTTAGCAGTCATAGCTCTTAACCAATGTGCCTCCAGGGCTCCATATTTCTCTTATATATAATATAAGCAGACATTTAGAGCCAACAAATGACATTATGTAAATTCCATTCTACTTTATTTACTTTATAGTCATGGAAACAAAAAAACAGACAATATATTATATGTGGCCTAAAGTCACACAAGTTAAAATCAAATATGAGATTCAGACTTTACTCTTTATTAGTCCTTTGCTGCTTTCATTTAACATGCTGAAATCTAGTGTAAAAGCTAAATTAATCCTTCTAGTTGTTTTGTTATCAGGATGGATCAGTTCCTGGAGAAGAACACCATGCCTGGTAAGGTAGAGGGTCAGTGAAAATGAGGAAGACCCTTGACTAGATGGATTGACACAGTGGCTGCAACAATGGGCTCAAACATAGCAATGATTGTGGACGTGGCGTAGGGCTGGGCAGTGTTTTGTTCTGTTGTACATAAAGTCATTATGAGTTAGAACTGACTCAACAGTACGTAACAACAACAGCAGATATTTTGAAAAGAAAAAAGAAAAGCCAAAGTAAAAATAACATCGGCATTAGATTCCAAAGAATTGTCTTCCAATCTCTACAGCACCTCTTTCTAGCAGCGTGATCCCAAAATAATTAACTATTCTGAGATTCCAATTCTGCAAATGTAAATCATAGCATTGCATTGATGCTTAAGTAAGAAAATATATACAAAGTGTCTAGTACAGCCCCTGACAATTATTAATTATTATTGAAACACTCAGTATCTGGTATTTTTTTTATGTTAACATGAGGAAATCAGTATGGTTCTCATGATTCTAGTTGATTGGCATCAAGAATTGCATCATTCTCCTTCCAAATCTCTTCTCCATTACAAATAATTACTCCATCACTGCCTCAGGTTAAATCATTTGAATGCTCACAGTTACCTTTGTGGTTCATTACACCACCATGAAGTCCTTAAATTAAATAGAAGTGGAAGGTATAAAGATTATTGTTCATTAATTACTTCAATTCTTGTTTATTAGCACTTTGTTTTTGCCTCATTACATTTCAATCAAAAATACAACTGAAGGGAAGAAAAGGTAGTAGTTCCCATTCCCCAGGAAGCTAGAGGGGGGATACCTGAGAAGGGAGTCCTTTCTGGTTACCTGAAGAAAGATTCGGAGAGTCAGAAGGGAGAATTCTCTTCTTTTATCTAAGGGAAATTAGCATCGTCAGTTCCTTAGTCTTCTCGACCTTTAAACCTCTATTAAATGCTGTTACGTATCGAGTAAGACCTAAATCTTCCACCAAAAGAATTATGAGAACATCATCATTTGATAAATTGCTCCCTAACTATGCAATGCTATTATTGTCTTTTTGTTGGACTTGTGAAATACATGGCTGAAGTAGAGATGAATTAAAGCAAAGTGCAGGATCAGTGACTCCTTTAAGCTGTGATATTTAATACAGCCTTCAGAACTGCTGTATGAAGTCAGTATTCTCACACTGTACACAAATATTTAGAATAAAAGAGAAGCTTTTTCTTTCATTTCTCCGAAGATTCAGAATATTCATAACATTCTTCCTCTTAAATGCCCACAGCTATTTTTCCATATAAGATCACGTGAGATGCTCTTAACTGGTGATATACACATTGGTCATCAACTGCCATTATTAGCCGGTTCAATGTTTCACTGAATTCAGGACACACGTGGTAAGAGTGGTTTTAGGTTGGAAAAGGAAAGAATCAGCCAAGCATTGTGGCTAATGATTTAATACAATTTACTTGGAAAGTATTTATTAATTAATGGCTGTGGTATAATTTTGCTTTTCCGATATTTAATATACAGGCTTTGAAGTTCCCCAGCTGCCCCCAAAGCCAAGCAACCAACTACTGGGCTGCAGCCAAGCAGCATTCAAAGACCACTGCTTCAATTACCTCCCCCCTACTTAGAACATGTACTTATTGCCAGTAGTGATAAGTTAATCAACTAATGAGTCTATTACAGAAGTAATTAAAGTGTAAAACAGCGGGAAGGGGACTTGCTTTTAAAAGATGCTGTAATACTTAAGGTTAAGTCAAATCAGCTTCCTTACACTGCATCAGTTCTGTCTCAAATAAAGTCCTCATGCAGTTCTTCTTGCTGAGGAGTTCTGCTGAGTTAGTTGACATAATCAGTGGCCATACAATCAGTGGAAAAGTTAGCCAATCTTTTTTTGTTTTTTTGTTTTTTTTTGGACTCTATGAGAGCGACTCTGTGTTACAAAGTATATGCAGGGAAAAAAATATACATATATGTATAGTTTCAATAATTGGGCCAAGATTATGTGGATCAACTGTGCCTTTAACCAACTTTCCTTGTAGTGCTGTGTGGAAGAATAAACCTACATAAGCTATATTTTGATAATATCTACACGCTCTTTGAAGTAGATATGATGGTTCTCAGATGTGATGTTTATTATTTCTCTAAGGCAATATTTCAAATGAATACAAATACACATGAAAATCAATGTGCAAGTATTCAATCAGACACACTTTTTTCTGAAATGTATATCTGTGGTCACATTGCTTGACTTACTACATTGCTACCTAGAGGCTAGAGATGTTGTTATGCTAGTTCCAAAGATGTTTCTAGAACAAGTGGAGTTAGTTCACATATTAGGAAAATCTCTTTCATTTTCAGTCTTAATTAATTCTTAAAAAGAAAGAGGTTATATATTGTTATCCCACTTTCCAGATTAGGACATCAGATGTACAGAATAAACCTACGGGTTGCTCAAAATCACAGGATTTATTTATTATACTTAAGATGAAGGTTTACAGAACTGTCTTTCATTAAACAGTACACACATTGTTTTATGACAATGATTCACAATCCCATGACATGTCAACACTGTCCCTTCTCCACCTTGGGTTCCCTATTACCAGCTTTCCTGTCCCTTCATGCCTTCTAGTCCTTGTTCCTGGACTGTTGTGCCCCATTAGTCTCGTTTTGTTTTATGGGGCTGTCTAATCTTTGGCTGAAGGGTAAACCTCGGGAGTGACTTAATTACTGAGCTAAAAGGGTGTCTGGGGGCCATACTCTTGGGGTTTCTCAGTCTCTGTCAAGCCAGTAAGTCCTGGGTTTTTTTTTTTGTGTGTGAGTTAGAATTTCGTTCTACATTTTTCTCTAGCTCTGTCTGGGACCCTCTGATCACAAGATTTTTAACCGGCATGGCAAAATTTCGTATATTGATCTCAAGGTACTTGTATATACTGTTAATCACTGAACTTAGTGATAGCAAATATCTGAAATTTTATTATGAACAAGTTTTAACTTTTTTATATTGTTATATCATACAGTGAAGGGTAGATTTAAAGGGGCAGGGAATTGTTCACCTCTTTCTAAGTAGCATAATGAAACAGGTGTGTTTGAAATCCCTTTACCATCTGATGTTATTTTAGTAGGACTGGTGGAATATGTTAAGATTTTATTCTCTTTCCCGGAGGTATTGAATCTATATTACATTTGACTTCCATACTTGACCTTCCTCTTGGAAAATTTCCTTCCCTTAACTATGATGTGGTTTATCTATCTGTAAATGTCTGTAGTTGTCATTGTTAGCTGTCATAGAGGTGGCACCTGACTCGTGGTGAACCCAAGCAAAATGGAATTGGACCATTGTGACCCATAAGGCTTTCATTGACTGATTTTTGGAAGTAGATTGCCAGGCCGTTTTTCCTAGTCTGTCTCAGTCTGGAAGCTCTGCTGGAACCTGTTCAGCATCATAGCAACGAACAAGCCTCCACTGACAGATGGGTAATGGCTGAGCTTGAGGTGAATTGGCTGGTAATTGAACCTGGGTCTCTCACATGGAAGGCAATAATTCTACAACTGTTCCTTAAATCACTTTAGGACCCAGGTGATATTTTTTTTCATAATCAAATGTACATGTGGGAGCAACTAGACAAATCCCAGCATGGTCCAGAGTAGTGGTTCTCAAATTTAGTGTGCATCAGAATCGTTTGAAGTGTTTGTTAAGAACAGATTGTTAGACCCATCCCAGTGTTTCTGAGTTAGTAGGTTTGGAGTGGAATCTAAGAATTTTCATTTCTAACAAGTTCTCTGATTATGCCGATGCTGCTGGTCTGAGGACCACATTTTGTTTAGCACTGGTATGGAAGAAAAAGAAAATTCTTTGGAAATGGAATGTCCCAGGGTTGAATCCCTCTAGGTGAGTTAGGGAATAAATAGGAATGGAAAACCTCAAGGCAAACACCCACTATTGTTATAATCTGTGATCTACCTCAGCTTTTTTTACCAGTCTACCCGGTAACTGAGTTCCTCGGGCAACATCTCACTACCTCTGTCCTGGAAGAAGTTCTTTCCAAGGTCTTCGTCTATGGATTGTAATTATTTAGCAATGGTGCTGGATGAGTATTAAGAGGAGGAGATACACAGAGGACAGCCTCTGTACATTTTTTTAACAGCATCCCTCCCCCCACCCCCCAGTTGGGTTTCAGGAATGGCCTGATGTTATTAAGTCAACCTAAAGATCAATGAAATCTATTCCACTTGAATGAAGGAATTCAATTTCAATTGAATTCTATTAAATTCTGTCCCACTTCCAACTGCACATGCAGTACTTCTTCCTCTGACCCTAACCCTTTGGAGCTAGATCAGATTTCATAAATTAAAAGGGGACAATCCTCCAGATTGTCAAGTCTTCCCAAGACCTCAGATACCAGCTGCAAGCTTGGGGGCCCTGATGACACCCTTATTTCTGACTTGCTTGCTACAAACCTGGGGTTTCCCACTACCTCTTCAAGTTTCTGGCAAGCTGGCTTCCACTACTCCCCCAGTTTCGATAATTTGCTAGAATGACTCACAAAACATGGGAACATGCTATATTTTATTATAGCTAAAAAAGATACAAATTAAGAAACATGTAATGCTAGGTCTAAGAAGTCCTGGTGGTGTAATGGCTAAATGCTCAGCTGTTAACTGAAAGGGTGGCAATTCGAACCCACACAGTGGCTCCACTGGAGAAAAGACTTGGCAATCTGCTCTAGTAGAGACTACCCTATGGGGCAGTTCTACAGGGTCACTCTGAGTTGGAATCAATTAGATGTTGCCTAATAATGACAACAACAGGGCTAGGTCTAGGAGGGTTCCTAAAGAGGAGCTACCATGCTCCCCAAAAGGGATGTGTTACCCTCGCACTTGCAATAATATCTGTCACTTACCAGGAGGCCATGGACAACAGTGTCCAGAGCCTTAACTGAGGCCTTGTTATGTAGGCCAAGTGCTCCCGCATGACAAAAACTGTTAAGCGCTTGACTACTAACCTAAGGTTGATGGTTTAAACCCACTTAAAGATGCCTCAGAAGAAAAGCCTAGAAATTTGTTTCCATAAGGTCACAGCTAAGGTCATAGCCAGTGACCTTTGGAGTGCAGTTCTACTGTGCGACACATGGGGTCACCATGAATTGAATCAACTCAATGGCAACAGGTTTACTTTAATAGGAATCTCTAATAGATGAAAAGGTTAACACGCTCAGCTGCTAACCAAAAGACTGGAAATTCAAGTTTGCCTAGAGGTATCTTAGAAGAAAGGCCTAGTGATCTACTTCTGGGAAAAAAAAAAAATGAGTCCTTGAAAACCTAATGGAGCCCAGTTCTGCTCTGACATACATGGGGTTGCCATGTGTCAGAGTCAACTCAATGGCAACTTTTTGTTGTTGTTGTTGTTATTGTTGTTGTTTTTAAACTCTAATATACATAATACATGTAGTCCTAGAGTATGAACCATGTTTATGTTAAAAAATGTTGGATCCTGTTCTTGGATTTACAAATAAACATTGTTTATGACTTTGGTATCATTTCTTCCAATTTATTGAAATAGTAATACATTGGTGGGATTGAAAAGAGAGTTGACCCCTCTGATACTTAAAAGCAGATGTATTACATCTTATGCATGTGACTGTTCTCTCAATGGGAGGGAAAATAAAAGACAAGAATTATCTTCTTTTACAGAGATGTGCTAAATGAAATGTGCTAAGAGATGTGGTGAAGAATAAGAAGGATTAAAAATAGTCCTCGGCTGTAAGTGTTTTCTTCTTACTTTTGTTTACGCTTTTTGAATTATGCTTGATATTATTTTGATAACACATTTTCTTACAGGTTGCACTGAAGTCAGAAATGTATTTTACACAAATAAAATAAAAAGGTGATGAAAACATGGCTCTGGGACAGTCTCCTAAGTGTGTTTGTTTGTGAAATTTGGGGGCTTTGTAATTTAGAAGGCCCCTTGTGATGTATTAATTAGCAGAAAACAGGAATGCATTGTGTCCAAACAGTGCATATATTGTGAGGGTGCAATTTTCTGGGAGGGCCTAAGTAGGCAATTGTGTTGTGAAACCAGAATGAAAAGACTCAGGCAGAAAACAGCTTTCTGAAAATTGCACCTTTTGATGTGTTGGTGACATGAAATTGATGGAGTTAGCAGGAATAATGACTTTAAACATTAATCCTTCCTCTCCTGAGACAGGCGGTATCATGAGGTGCCCATTAGATTTCAAATGGAAAGAGAATTTAGCAAATTCTTTTTTTTTCTTTCCTTTTCAGAAAACTAGTAAATAGTTTTGATTTATATGATTAACCTGCATGGGAATTATCCACAGATGGCAGATGTGTGAAGAAGCTGGTCAAAATCACACGGTTTGTACCCCAGGAGAATCTATATTATAAGGTGCTGTGTGGTGCATGGTACACCCACTATAACTCAACTCTGATCAAGCCCACTGCCTTTAATTGAATTTCAAAAGCAAGGCTTTGAGGTTTGATCCACCAGCCTTCCTTCACTACCTTGCAGCCAAAAGCTTTCTTACAGAATGGCTATGATTCTAGGCTCCTGGGGTGCTTCTGATGTCATGGCTTTTAGAAGAAAACCCCATAAATGCTGTAATGCAGAGGAGTACAAAGACAAAGTTGATTTGTGTGTGTGTGTGTACACATATATTAGCAGTTGTCAAGAGTTTTCAGACCATCTTAAGGAAAATTTGTATGTGTTTATTTTTAATGCATTCCTAGGGAATTAGATTTTCTCTTGTATTTTGCAGAATTTGTGAGAAAGGTATACCCAGGCCCATGACTTTTCTGGATCTAATAAAGACTGCGAAGCTTCCACGTGCATCAACGTACCATCACGGCCTCAATGATAAACAACTGGATGGCTGACCATCATGACTTTCCTTACACTTTGGTTATAGCTAATAGTGCAATTGATGTTCGAACAAGAAAAGCAGTGTGTGCATGTGTGTGTGAGAGAGAGTGAGAATGTGTGTCTGTGAGTGTGTGTGTGCATATTATACACCCTCACAAACACACACATTTAACTTATGTATGATTCTATGATAAAAGGGGTCATCATACTACATCATCCAGCATCTTCAAAGTATTAAAGAAGACAAATAATTTTTTTAGTGTTAAAAGTAATGAAACTAGGTGGAAAAAAGCTAAAAGAAAGGCTTTTAAAAAACTTGTTGTCAGAAATTTTAAACATATAAAAATTTTACTATGGAATAATTTTTGGAATGTTGTATGTGTTTCCAAGATAGTAATGGAGAGTTCATTGCCTCGAACATTTAAAACAATGCTCCTCAGATAGAGTTTGGGGATGAAAGCTTCAAAAGAAGTTTTTCTATGAGGAAGTGACCTAGCTGACATAATTGTAAGGTCTTTCTCTCTCTTTTTCTCTGTCTCTTCTACCACTTGGAGAAATGCTGTATGGGAAGCAAAAATTCCTCTTCTCATTATGTTTTGCACATTGTCAGAATTTATTAACACAGTATTTTCAGAAGAATGACAAGGTTATTAGACATTTCATGGCAGAAACTCAAAAACAATTCTACATTCTGTTTGGTCAAAACTTTTAAAATGTTGAAGCACCACAGCAGCAAAAGTGGTCTTCTAATGTGTGTCTTAAATGCAGACTTGCCAAGATGATAGAACTCGAGATTGAAATATAAAAACAGAGAGTGACTTGTATAAAGTCATTATGCATTAACATGTGTGGTTTAGATGTTATTATAATTTATAATAAACAAAGGCTTGCAAAATATATGAATACCTTCATTTAAAAGGGCAATCCTATGGACACCCCATATGGAATGTGAGCTGTGTCTATACTATCCCAGAAAAATCAGTTAAAAAGTAAATATTAATAATAATATATTTTGAAATGCAGTCAGTAAGTTGATACATTTATTTTATTTTGGAATATAAAACTACTGGTCTGACTTCCTTTATTTTTTTTACTTTTGATTGATAGTTTCATTGAATTGACTTAATAGATAAGTATATTGTTATTATACAACATTGGATACAGAACAGCCAGAATCATTTATTGGCAAACTTGTAATATAAGTCAAAAAGTTTCCATAGTTAAACAAAAACGATTATGATTCTTCAATTGAGAGACTGTAGTTTAGGTTTTATAGTTTAGAGTTTTTTGTTTTATTTTTTGAGGGGTGGGGGTGGCTTGGTTTGTTTTTATTTTTTCACCATGGTGGTACATATTACTTTATCTTCTATTCTCTGGTTTTAAACATGTTGCTTTAAAAAAAATCTATTAAAAATTAATCAGAAAATTTATGCAGGATAGTAAAGGGAGCTGAAAATAGATAAAACACAGGTAATGTTTAGCTGGATGGTGAAAGGAGGGTATACTTGCTATGTAGATTTCTATTTTGTATACATATTTAGATACATGCCCTGTTAATTCATTTATTCTTTAATGTTCAGTAAGTACCTTTAGTCTCTAGGTATTGTGACAGATGCTAAGATTCAAAGATAAATGTAACTTAGTCCCCTTCATGAATCAGTATGAGACAAGCAGAAGGAAACAGATATATAATAAAAGAAATTTGTAGGTGCAAAAGCAATAATGATTATTATAAGTCTGTGTACATTAAAATGAGGTACAAGCAAAAAGGTGAACAAATTCAGTGGTGCACGGAAGAGGTGGGGAAGATGAAAGCGGGGAGCGGTGACTGGAAAGGCATCAAAGAAGATGTGGGTTTTCGTTTGTTTGTTTGTATTGAGTTGAAACCATGGAAGTGTTTGACAGGCCAAGAGAAATGCACACAGAGAAAGTCAAGTTAGTTTTAAGATTATGGTCTATATGATGACATTGTTTCCACTGTAGAATGAGAGATTAAGAGAAAACTAAAGGGGAAATCACAACTATTATGGCGTGATTATTAGCTTATGTCTGCAACCAAGACTAGCCACTTGACAAATTATGAAAGAATTGGTTTTTCTCTTGGTATCTTAAGTACAGCTATATCAGGCATACTCACCATTTATTCCAGGCAACCAGAATTCCTTGCTACCAGCACTACTATACTCCGTCAGTCTCCTTCAGAATTGCTTCCTGTTTTGGCTCTCACCCCATCCCATCTCTTCTACTTTGTGCTCCATTCCCTCTCACTTAGTGGTTGATGAAAAGCAATCTGATAAGCTAATTCTTACTAAGGTTTAATTACTTAACAGCTTGATTATTAAATCTCCAAGGGTATTTGGATTTTGAATAGAGGACTCGTGGATGTTAAAAGTCTTAATCCAATGGAACTAATTAGTGGGTTTTTACTGGGGGAAGACATTGTGTTGGGACACGGAAGGCAATAGGGAGGAGAGTTCCAGAAATACTTCAATCCTTTCACACATCTAGCATATTATGAGAGAAGAATTCCATAATAAATGATGTATTTTTGAGGAACAGCAAGCTCAAGTGGGGATAGCTTTATATTTGGAATTAAAATCCTTTACCCGCCACCATCTAAATTGTTACTTTGATCAAATAACTTGCTTTGATTCTCAGTTTTCCCATCTTTATAATTAAGATAAAAATAACTATTCTACCAATGATTCTTAGGATCAAATGAGATATAGGTAGAAATTATTTATAGGGTATAAACACACTTTATAGTTGTACATTATTATCTCATTCAGAAATGTTTATGTTTATATGTATTAAATTTCAATTTTTCTTCCCAAGTCTTTCTTAATTCAAAAATGTACCCATGAAGACAATCACTGGAGAGATGACTGAGTTTGTAATTAATGAATCTTATCCTGTGTGCATATGTATTAGCTTTCTAAATGTGTTATGTGCATCTTAAGGTCTTTCAAGAACATCAACAAAATATGTAAAGAAGAACTCATGATCAAGAATGAACTAAGAAATGAAATTATAGTATGACTCTAAGAGTGGTTCTAGAAAGAATAAAGACACAAACTAACAGAGAATTAAGAAAACTAATTGGGAAATTAAGGAGTTTACAGAATCAAAAGATACAGATAGATTTTATTTGTGCTATATAGTAGAATTAATAAATAACAATAATAAAATGATTTAAATCCTATTTTGGAGTGGCAGGAGGACAGGAGAATAAAACATTAATTAGAGGTAGAAAAAAGTGATGTGATCTATTGGGCAATTTGGGAGTACCCATCAAAATTTAACATTATCCAAACTAGTATCACTGCTTTTTGTTTTTTCCCACACAAGTATGTAAGTACAGAAGGACAGCTTTATTTTAATAATGATTATTTAGAGACAAGATGAATAATCAGGTATAGAGAAATGGTCAAAACAATCTCCTGAAAAGAATGGAATGTGTCAAGTTAGCAGTTATGCTCAAGGAGAAGATGGATGGTAAAAGAGCAACTCCCTCACAAACAAGTTCACTGTTTCTACCAGAAGATCATTGTTTGTGAGAGCACCAAAAGAGTATGTGACTGGGGAATCTCTATAAATAAAATAAAGAAATCATGGAAATTGAAAGATAAGCATTTACATAAAGAAAGGAATCTATGGATTCTAGATTCAATAAGCATGAATATGAAGTCAATTCCACACAATTTGGTCATGGATTTCCAAGTATGTGTGTTGTAAACACTTTTATAACACGTTACTAAGACGTATTTGTTCCAAATAATGCTATTTATTTTCTTGATAGATTTGTTAGACTGATGTACCAATGAAATGCAAAAAAATATCTTGTATTATCATTTAAGGATAGCATTCAGCAAAATCTCCCAGATTCTTTGGAGAAGTTTACAATCACTTAGTAAATTCTTTGGAATGTAAATGTAAGACCCAGAAAGCATCACTGCTAGCATAATGGGCAGAAGGTAAGTTCAAGATAGAAAATAAGACAGTGAGCTTGGGCATGGACTTTGGAGTCCAATCTAAGTATGAATGACATGTCCTGCCTGTTTGATCTTGAGTCATTTTAGGATTGCTTAATCTCTGCAAACCTAGAGTTTTCTCTATCTCATCTTAGAATTAAAATGATGCCTACATCTAAGGTTATTATTAGAATTAAATGAAAAACTGAATCTAAGACACTTGGCACGATGGCGAACATCAAGGATTATCATATTAAAACAAATAAACAGAAGATGTAATGAATAAGAAGTCTATAGGCAGAGAGTAGGGGAGAGTGAATCGGTAACATGGGGGGCAGTAGCAGCAAAAACAGAAAGGAGTTGAGTGACCATAATGTCTCCTCCTAATGTAAAGATGAAAGGAAGCTCTTCCCTGAGAGGAATGATAAGCACAAAACATTTGTCTGCTGGGCTTAATAATATTGTGTTCAATACATGAAGGGTATTGAATATCTGCAGAAGCATTCCTGTGTTTTCTATGAGGTTAACTTGTCTAACATCTGAGACAGTTTTACATTTACCATTTTCTTCAAATACACTTAAAATAAATCTTCTATATCTAAGGTAAGTTGAACGTGTGTGTTTCTTGTCTCTTAAGAGAGACTAACATAATTACTGAATAACTCAAAGAGATGAATCTTCCAAACTGACAAAATAGATTTAAAAGGGTTAAATATAACGCTGTCATGTTTGGGCAGGATATTTAACTTCTTGCGTGTTTGTTTCTCTCTCTGGGAGATAAAATTAGGACTATGGTGATCTTAAGAATAATAAATACACTATCACTGCCAGAAGAATGACCAAGTCTGTCTTGAAAGAGGTACAACCAGAGTGCTCCTTGAAAACGAGGATGGCAAGACTTTGTCTCATGTACTTTAGACATGTTATCAGGTGGGACTAGTCCCTGGGGAAGGACATCAAGCTTGGTATAGTAGAGGGTCAGCAAAATAGAGGAGGATCCTCAATGAGATGGACTGACACATTGGCTGCAACAACGGGCTCAAACACAGCAAGGATTGTGAGGATGGCACAGTATTTCATTCTGTTGTACATAGGGTCACTATGAGTCAGAACAGACTCAACAGCACCTAACAACAACAACAACATGGCTGTTTTAAATAATATAATCAAGATAAAATTCTTAGTGAAGTTATTGACTGATAAAAGACAATTAAAAAATATGGCTATCGTTATAATAAGATGAGGGAATTCGTAAAAACAGTATTTGGAACAGATAACAAGAAAAATCCATATAAAAAGATTTAAATATTATCATCAGTGACAAACACAGTATGATCTAAAAGGGTGAAAATGCCACAAAACAGCTAATAGAATCCTATGTTGCATTAAATAAAAGTATTGTGCTTTGATAAAGAGAAACCATTGTTTTACTTTACACAGGTATGATATCATCTAGAAGACTTCACCTAGGAGTAATATTTTAAGAACTTAAACGAAACCTCGCAACAGTGAAGAAGTGGGAACAATTGAAAACTATTGACTTGGAAAAGAGAAATACCTAAAGGGAAATGTTAGTCTTCAAATGTCTTAAGAATTTGCATGTTTGAAATGTGGAATAGATTAGGATTAAGTAGAAAAGTTACAGAAGTCAACTTTTGAGCAAATATATGAACAGATAGTAAGAAGTAGATCTGTTTAACAACTCAGTGGGATGTTTTGGTGATAGCATCATTTCTTGTCCACTTTTATTGATCTTGTAGAGGACATCATTGAATAGGTTTGGAATTTTCACTAGATAAGGGGTGGCAAATATCCAACATGTCTGCCACCAGGCACCCATCCTGAACCATGCTGTACATTCTCAATCAGTAAAGGGTTCTTCCTCACTGGACTGACAGGTAGCCTTAGAATACTTTATATGGCATTTCACACATTCACTTCCAATCAATTAGTGTGCTATTCCTGCCTAAATTATCTAATTCCTATAAATTCTAATTTCTTGTGATGATAAGGTTCTACCTATATATATTAACCTAGAACAGAGAGCATTATGTTCTCCTTGTATTTTACTTTTATATAAGAAAGTAAAATTTTCAACAAATATTGTAATGTCTATCTCTAACAATAAAATTAATGTTGAGATAATTCCAAAATCTCAACAGAATCACCAGATGGAATGTTTTCTAGACAAGTCAAATTTATAACAATGTATTTTTACATTTTGCAATACAACCTAAAGCCTAATAATAAGATCCAAATTCTACAAATACTAGACAAATTTGCAAGTATAACATTCTTCTCTCCTAGCTAACATTCTGTGAATTCATAAATATTTACATATTACAAGTTATAATTATGTAGCACTAGGGAAAAAGGAAAATGTAATTGTATATTTATATCTTATAAGAATATAAAAGAACACTCATAAATGACAAGTGTGCATTGTTCTAAGAAGGGTATCTACTGAGTTTTGTATCTTAAGGCCAATAATAAAACAAGTACCCACATCCTCCGTCAGTAGAATAAAAAATTATAATTGTAAGTTTGAATGACTATTGATTGCTTATTATAGTTTCTATTAATAGTTGCAAAATGATTATGTATGAGCACATCATTGTAGGTATTTGATAATGTGGAAGGGAAAGTATGTATTGCTACAAGGATAATCCTCCTTGTAGCAATTGACAAGCATGATTATTAAAAATACTGCAAAGTATGTATTTGCTTTAAAACAATTGCCTAAAATAGTGCAGTTAAATGCTATCTTGTTTGCTTTTCATATTTATTGGCTTGCCACAGTAAACTATATATTGTAGGTTAATCTTAACATTAACAAGTTCTAAATAAAATAGGCTTTACGTTTAGAAATCTGTTGTGCATATGTTAGTTCTGAGTTATCCCAAAAAGCTTTAGAAAGTGAAAACTGAGAAATGTTTCTACATTTTTGCATTGCTTTCCACAGAAATTATTATCATTTGCATTAATTTTTGGTACTTACTGGAGACCTGGTTGAGTGTTTGGCTACTAACCCAAAGGTCAGCAGTTTGAACTCACCAGCCGTTCCTTGGAAACCCTATGTGGCAGTTTTACTCTGTCCTGTCGGGTCACTATGAGTCGGAATCAACTCGACGGCAATGGGTATTTTCATATCCCTCTTTTTCTTATTATTTTTAACAAAATATTCTAGCAGTTTAATTACCTCATGACTATATTTTTATGCACATCTCTGCAGGTACATTTATATTAGAGAAAACTCAGCTCTTAAATAGTCTAATCTGTGAGGTTGACAGCCCTTATGTAGCAGTGACCTACAGCCATCTGATCAAATTTTGGGTTACTTACTGGCTATAATCAAATATATTCTCATCTCTTATTTGAACAAATCATACAGAAATTGAATACAATTTTTTTATGAACACTAGCAATATGTTCTCTTCTCTGATAATTTTGACATTAAAATTCCATCTTAATAATCCCATCCTTCAGGCTTTGCAGACTCTTACGGTATTAAAGCAAAAATTATCCTAAGCAGTTAGATTATAATGTATTTAAAGTTTAGACATTTCATGTCGAATATTAACTACTCCACTTCCTAGGAAAAGAAAACTATGCTGATTTTCTTCTTCTATAATTTATACATTTCAGAGGCTGGCTGTCCAAGTTTCAAACCATGGTTAGAGGAAAACATACTTTAAACTAGACTTGAAAGTGAGTTTCAAAGGTATATGTAATGGTATATATAGATAAATTTGATGTATTAACAATAATTATTTGATTTTATTTTAAAATAGCATACTGCAGAGGTATTGAGTATTTAAGTATGGTAAATGCTTTACAGATAGAGAAATAGCTAAAATATTTAAACCCACTATTGAAAAAAGTGACTCTGCATACTATTAACTCTAGGTAATTGGTAAGATATTGAGTGCATGCTTTATGATGTGGAATGAGAGAAATTAAAGATAAATGTGGATTAGCAGATGAGAAAATGAACAATTGTATTGTTTAAAGGGACAATAAGGTACAATCTATTATATTATTCTACTTCCAGGAAGTCTACATGTGACCCATTTATAAAGATGAAAACTTATCCTATTTAAAATTTTCTCCGTAAAACAAAATGTTCAGTTCATTCACACATTTCAAAAGCAGTAATTAAAAAGCAACAACAACAACAAAGTCTCTTTTTCTAAAGCTTGCTTTGTTTTTATGGCTACACTTCTAGAAGACATTATCCATCAGTATGATAAGCATACTGACCATAAGCATGTAATTCATATACAGCTTAAAGACAGAGGCTTGAAAATTAATAAAGGCAGTCCCCAGGTTACAAGCAAGATCTGTTCCTAAGTCTGCCTTTAAGTAGAATTTGTAGGTAAATTGGAACAGGTACATATGGTTCTTATTTAGTGTCAGTCAGCCAAATATTTGTCTTAGTATATAGTATATATTTTGCCTTTGTATGCATATGGAACACTTAAGAAACACTTCTAAACCATGCAATGCATTCATGAGCCTCAAAAAGTAGTGTGCGTTCATTATTATGAACCATTATATTTAACTTTAATTTTCAATATAATAGGCTGTATGGCAGTCAGTTCTCAAGCATGAGTTGTCCGTAAGTTGGATGCTGGTAACCTGAGGACTGCCTATAAATAACACACTTCCAAGAGTCTGATCTGGTTTCTACCATTCTTGACTAAAAGGAAGTAATAAGAATGGTAACTCATAAATGGTTAGAAATACTATAACATATGTTTTTAACACAGTATATGACATCGTTATCTTATTTTGTACCCATTGGCAAATCACTTCTACTCACCAAGCCCCATTTCCCATAGGGGTGGGGAGAGTTAGAAGTAATGATCCCTCATGACTTTTTTGTGACAATGACATAATGCAAGATCGTTTTATTTTATGTTGATTTGACTTGGCACTTTTATAATTTTCTAACTGTTAATTATACTGTATTGGTTAAGGTTCCCCCAAAAGTAAATTCTGAGATTTGATTTAGAGTGTAGTTTGTTTATTTTGGAGGTGCTAACAAGAAGCACCTGTATGAAAGTGGGAAAGTGAAAATGTCAGAAGTGTTTTAGTGATTTGCTATCGTGTAATAAAACGAAAACTAAACCAGTTACCATCGAGTTGACTCTGATTCATGGAGACCCCATGTGTTGCAAAGTAGAACTGCACTCCATAGGGATTCAAGGCAGTGACCCTTTGAAGCAGATAACCAGGCCTTTCTTCCAGGGTGTCTCTAGGTGGGTTTGAGCTGCCAATCTTTCAGTTAGTAGTTGAGTGCTTAACCATTTTTACCACCCAAAAAATTATTGTCTTACATAGCCATTTATTGTATCTCACAATTCTGTGGATTGATGAGATCAGCAGCTTGGTTTTCAAACTGGTCTCACTTAGGAACACTCATGTGGCTGCAGTCAGATAGTGGATAAGTCAGACTTTTTACACAGTATCGTAGGTCTCCCCAAAACACTAAATTGGAAGTGGCCAAATGTTTGTATGTTGTGGGCTTGATACTGAACAGTGTCACTTGCACTGCACTTTCTTGTTTAGCAAATTACAGGGTCAACCTAGATTCAATGTGAGAGGAGACTACCAAGGAAGATTTGTTCACTGGGGACTGTCTTTGGAGCCTGGTCACTACACTAAGAAAACCAATATATTGTTAGTTAATGAAGAGATTTACTGATGGTTACAGGTTGGATCTTGCTGGAGAAAGCTGGGATATACTTATATACTTCACCTCAGTATTGCCTCACTTGAGAGGCATGGGAGCTTATGTATCTATTTACCAACTCTTGTTTGTCATTGCTAGAGGGATGATTTTGTAGGAATCAACCTCCTGAAACCTCAAGTCTGCCTGCTATGTAGGTTGAGCATACAGCCTGTGCCAGAAATATCTCACTCAAAGAAGCTGTCAGAAAGCATGGGAATGAGAGTGCTAAGGGGAAATCTTATGGTCTACAATCATATGGTCTACTATGTTAAGAATGACAAACTGAAGAGGAATGGAGCCACATTCATTGTCAAAAAGAACATTTCAAGATCTATCCTGAAGTACAATGTTGTCATTGATAGGATAATATCTATATGACTACAAGAAAGACAAGTCAATACGACTATTATTCAAATTTACTCACCAACCACTAATGCCAAAACTGAGGAAACTGAAGATTTTTACCAACTTCTGCAGCATGAAATTGATCAAAATACCATCAAGATGCATTGATAATTACCAGTGATTGGAAAGCAAAATTTGGAAACAGAGAAGGATCAGTAGTTGGAAAATATGGCCTTGGTGATAGAAATGACACCAGAGATCACAAGACAGAATTTTGCAAGACCAACAACTTCTTCATTGCAAATATTTTTTTTTTAGCAACATAAATGGTGACTATATGCTTGGACCTCACCAGATAGAATACACAGGAATCAAATAGACTACATCTGTGAAAAGAGGTGATGGAAAAGTTCAATATCATCAGTCAGAACAAGGCCAGTGGCCGACTATGGAACAGACCATCAATTGCTCATATGTAAGTTCAAGTTGAAACTAAAGAAAATAAGAGCAAGTCCACAAGAGCCAAAATACGACCTTGAGTATATCCCACCTGAATTTAAAGACCATCTCAAGAGAAGATTTGATGCATTGAATACTAATAACTGAAGACCAGATAAGTTGTGAAATGACATCAAGGGCAACATACATGAAGAAAGAAAGAAGTCATTAAAAAGACAGGAAAGAAAAGAAAGACCAAAATGGATGTCGGAAGACACTCTGAAACTTGCTTTTGAACGTAGAGTAGCTAAAGTGAATGGAAGAAATGATGAAGTAAAAGAGATGAACAGAAGATTTCAAAGAGAAGACAAAGTAAAGTATTATAATGAAATGTGCAAAGACCTGGAGTTAGAAAACCAAAAGGGAAAAACATGCTCGGCATTTCTCAAGCTGAAAAAACTGAAGAAAAAAGTCAAGCCTCAGGTCACAATATCAAGGGATTCTATGGGGAAAATATTGAATGACATAGGAAACATCAAAAGAAGACGGAAGGAATACACAGAGTCACTGTACCAAAAAGGATTAGTCGACTTTCAACCATTTTAGGAGGTAGCATATGATCAACAATCAACGGTACTGAAGAAAGAAGTCCAAGTTGTACTGAAGGTATTGGCGAAAAATAAGGATCTAGGAACCGACGGAACACCAACTGAAATGTTTCAACAAACGGATGCAGTGCTGGAAGTACTCACGCCTGTATGTCAAGAAATTTGGAAGACAGCTTCCTGGCCAACTGACTGTAAGAGATACATATTTGTGCCCATTTCCAAGAAAGGTGATCCAACAAAATGTGGAAATTATCTAACAATGTCATTAATATCACACACAAGTAAAATTTTTCTGAAGATCATTCAAGTGTGGTTGCAGATGTACATCAACAGGGAACTGCCAGAAATTCAAGCCAGATTTAGAAGAGGATGTTGAACCAGGGATATCATATCTGATGTCAGATGGATTTTGGCTGAAAGCAGAGAATACCAGAAAGATGTTTACTTTGTGTGTTTTTCCCCCTTTTTTTAAATTTTTTTATTGTACTTTAGATGAAGGTTTACAGAACAGTTTCTCATTAAACAGTTAGTACACATATTGTTTTATGACATTAACCCCACAACATGTCAACACTCTCCCTTCTTGACCTTAAAGGACCTTATTTATTTATTTATTTATTTATTGGTGAAAATATACATAGCCAAAGATACACCATTTCAAAAATTTCTACATGTACAATTCAGTGACATCGATCACACTCTTCTAGTTGTGCTGCTATTCTCACTATCCTTTTCCAAATTATTCCATCACCATTATCTTCAACTCACTACCCCCTGGGCTTCCCATCAAATCTTTTGAGTTGCTGTTGTCAATTTGATCTCACATTGATAATTCTTTTTTTTTTTTTTGTACTTTAGATGAAGGATTACAGAACAAATAGTTTCTCATTAGACAGTTGGTACACGTATTGCCCTGTGACAGTGGTTAACAATCCCACAACATGTCAACACTATCCCTTCTCAACCTCGGGTTGCCTATCACCAGCTTTCCTGTCCCCTCTTGCCTTCCAGTCCTTTTCCCTGGACTGCTATGCCTCATTAGGGCTGTCCAATCCCAGGCTGAACGGTGCACCTCTGGAGTGATTTCACCACTGAGCTAAAAGGGTGTCAGAGGGCCATACTCTCAAGGTTTCTCCAGTCTCTGTCAGGCCAGTAAATCAGTTTCCCTTTTTTTTTTTTTTTTTAATTGTACTTTAGATGAAGGTTTACAGAGCAAATTAGTTTCTCATTAAACCATACATGTATCGTTTTGTGACATTGGTTGCCAACACTACCTGTGTTTTATTGACATGCAAAAGCATTCAACTCTGTGGATCATAACAAATTATAGATAATGTTGCCAAGAATGTGGATCCCAGAACATTTAATTGTGCTCACGAGGAACCTGTAAATAGACCAAAAGACAGTCATTCAAACAGAACAAGGGGATACCACGTGTTATGAAGTCAGGAAAGCTGTGCATCAGGGCTATATCCTTTCAGCATACTTATTCAATTTCTGTGCTGAACAAATAATCCAAGAAGCTGGACCCTATGAAGAAGAATGCTGCATCAAGATTGGAGGAAGACTCATTAACAAACTTTGATATGCAGATGACACAACCTTGCCTGCTAAAATTGAAGAGGACTTGAAGCACTTACTAACGAAGATCAAAGACTTCAGTATGGATTGCACCTCAACGTAAAGAAAACAAAAATCCTCATAACTGGACCAATAAACAACATCATGACAAAGGAAGAAAATACTGAAGTTGTCAAGGATTTCATTTTACTTGGATCCACAATTAACACCCAAGGAAGTAGCAGTCAAGACATCAAATGCCATATTACACTGGGCAAATATGTTGCAGAAGATCTCTTTAAAGTGTTAAAAAGCAAAGATATCAGTTTGAGGACTAAGGTGCACCTGACAAAAGCCATGGTATTTTCAATTGCCTCATAGACATGCAAAAGCTTAACAATGATTAAAGAGGACTGAAGAAGAATTGATACCTTTCAATTATGGTGTTGGTGAAGAATATTGAATACATCATGGACTGCCAGAAGAAGGAACAAATCTGTTTTGGAAGAAGTACAGCCAGCATGCTCCTTAGAAACAAGGATGGCAAAACTTCATCTCACGTTCTTTTGACATGTTATCAGGAAGGACAAGTACATCATGCTTGGTAAAGTAGAGGGTCAGCAAAAAAGAGGAAGACTCAACGAAATGGATTGACACAGTGGCTGCAACAATGGGTTCAGACGTAACCACAATTGTGAAGATGGCACAGGACTGGGCAGTGTTTTGTTCTGTTGTACGTGGGGTAACTATGAGTCAGAACCGACTTGAAGGCACCTAACAACAGCTCAAGGGGATATTGGCTAAGTATACGAAATATATTTTTACAGCTTACAAAAATAACAAAATGAACACTCAGCCCAAGAAATGAAATTTGTCAGTACCTTAAAAGTCCTTTATGTTTCTTTTTTGTATTTGCATTCACTCCCCCACCCTTAACGTTATAGCCACTATGCTAAATTTTGTTTTGATCATTTCCTTGCTTTTTTAAAAAATTACTTCTCCAACTAGGTTTGTATGTGTAAAAATTAGTTTGGCCTGTTATAGAAATTTATATAAATGGAAAGATACTGTATGCATCCTTGTGCAAATTGTCCCGTTCATTATATGCTATGCTTTTCACATTCATATGTTTATGCTTGAAACTGAAGTCTATTAATTTTTATCTGTTCTTTAGTATTCATTAGATAAACACACCATGTGACTCAGTGGTTAAAACGATCGACTGCTAAACGAAAGGTCGGTGATTCAAAACCACCAGTTGTTCCAAGGGAGAAAGATGTGGCAGTCAGCTTCCATACAGATTTACAGCCTTGGAAACCCTATGGGGTCGATACGAGTTGGAATCAACTTGATGGCAGTGGGTTTAGTTTTTTTTAACCCATTTTAGTGTTGGTGAATATTTTTGCTGGACTCAAGCATGTTATTGGGAGTGAGATGCAATTCCATGGCAGCACAAGTAAGGAAAGAAGAAAAGTGAGGCAAGGAAAAAGTGGAATCAAATACAAATTTGAGCAATATTTAGCAGGACAGAACTTTAAAAGAAAAGTCATGTAGGATGTCTCTGGACATGCTAATATCTCTATTGAACCTCAGAATAATTTGTTGAGGAATCAGATAGGAAAAGCAAATAATTTATTTGCCAACTTCTCCCTATTTCTTTTTTCATTGTTCAAAATATAACTCACAGGGCATTAAACCTCCAGAACTTCTGAGCTAGTCCTGTGCCATCCAGAGAGATGCTGAGGAAGGCAGATCTCAAACACTGCAGTGCCATTATGTATAGACGTCTGTAAGTGCTGATAGAGGCCAGAGCCTCCATGACTTCTCTTGGGTCGAGCTTTGGTACTGGAGATTTTATATTATGTTATTAAATAAACACTTACAGCAGGGTTTTAGTAGATAACTTTATGAAGTTAAAGAATTTCCTGTGTATTTCCCATTTGATGAAATTTTACAATTAATGCATTTTCAATATTACTGAAGGGTTTAAATCATCTATTGAGATACCACATGGTTTTTCTCATTTAATATCTTTTACATAATTTCATTTTTTACTATTAGAACAATCTTACATTTCTGAGATAACACCCATTTTGATATGATGTTTTATCAATTTTAAATGCATGTTATGAATTGAATTGTATTCCCAAAAAGGATGTTGAAGACCCAAACCCTGGTACCTATGAATTTGACCTTGTTTGGAAATAGGGTCTTTAAAGACACTATCGGTTAAGTTAACATGAGGTCATACTGGAGTAGGGTGGGTCCTAAACCAAACTCAGTGATGTCCTTATAAAAGAGGAGAAGAGACCCAGAGATACAGACAGAGGGAGGACAGCCATGTGAAGATGCATGTACAAGCCAAGGAACACTTGGAGCAACCAGAATCTGGGAGAGACAAGCAGGATCTTTTCGCCTAGAGCCTTTGGAGAGAACGTGACTTTTCCAACACTCTGAATTCAGACTCCTAGCTTCCAGAACTGAGACAATACGTTTCTGTTTTTTAAAGCAACCCACTTGTGGTACTTTGTTACAGCAATCCTAGGAAACTAATATAGTACATAACTGAATTTGGATTGCTAGTATTTTAAGATTATTCTTCCTGTAGTCATGGGTGAGATTACCTTTCAATTTTTCTATTGCATAGTTTTTATCTAATTTTGTTTCAGATTATGTTTGTCTCATAAAAATAAGCTGATCTGTCTTTTTTATTCCTAGAAAATTTGGTAGAACTCACTGTTAATTTATGTGAATCTTAGTGTTTTCTTGGGGGAAAATTTTTTAGCCATTGATATAATTTACATAATAAATATGGGAAAACTGAGATGTGTATTATTTCTTGACTCAATTTTTCTAAGTGTATTCTTATAAATTAGCAAATTTTCAAATTTCTTGTGTAAATCTTGTATTATGGGTTTTCTCTCTCCGGCTTCTGTAATTATGAAACCTCTCTATTTCTAATATTTATATCCTTTATCAAGTTTGGAAGTTTGATTATATTTCATTTCTTTTGAAGGACCGTTTTTAACTACTTGATTATTTTAAGTATTTGTTTCTCATTTCATAACCTCTTAATTTATGTTTATTTCTTCCTTCATTCTGTATTATTTTGGCTTTATTTTACAGTTAATTTGATAATTTTTTTTTTAATTGTACTTCAGGTGAAGGCTTACAGAACAAACAGTTTCTCATGAAACAGTAGTACACATATTGTTTTATGACATTGGTTAACAACCCCACAACATGTCAACCCTCTCCCTTCCCGACCTTTTTTTTTTTTTTTGATGAAAATATACATAGCCAAAGATACACTATTTCAAAAATTTCTACATGCACAGTTCAGTGACATCGACTACGCTAATTTTGATAATTTGTAAAGAAATTATATGTTATGCTTGTATTTTCTGATTATTTCAACTTTTTTTTAGTGTAGGTTTTTAAGACCGTGAATTTGGTTTTAATATCTTTTTTAACAATATACTGTATGTTTTAATTATAGTATTCTTGTAATTGCTAGTTAAAATAAATTTCTAATTTACAGCATGGTTCTCAATAGAATGATGATTTGTTTGTTGTTGTTAGGTGCTATCAAACCGGTTCCTACTCATAACGACCCTACCTACAACAGAATGAAACACTGCCTGGTCCTGCATCATCCTCACAATCATTGGTATGCTTGAGCCCATTGTTGCAGCCACTATGTCAATCCATTTCATTGAGGGTCTTCCTCTTTTTCACTGACCCTCTACTTAACCAAGCATGATGTCCTTCTCCAGGGACTGATTCCTCATAATAACACGTCCAAAGGATATCAGATGAAGTCTCGCCATCCTTGCTTCTAAGGAGCATTCTGGTTGTACTTCTTCCAAGACAGATTTGTTCGTTCATTTGGCAGTCCATGGTATATTCAATATTCTTCACCAACACCACAATTCAAAGGAGTCAATTCTTTTTCCGTCTTCCTTATTCATTGTCCAGCTTTCTCATGCGTATGAGGCGTTTGAAAACACCAGGGCTTGGGTCAGGTGCACCTTAGTCTTCCAAGTGACATCTTTGTTTTTCAACACTTTAAAGAGGTCTGTCTTTTGCAGCAGCTTTGACCAATGCAATGTGTCTTTTATTTCTTGACAGTTGCTTCCATGAGTGGCGATTGTGGATTTAAGTAAAATGAAATCCTTGACAACTTCAAACTTTTCTTCGTTTAACCTGATGTTGCTTATTCGTCCATTTGTGAGGATTTTTGTTTTCTTTATGTTGAGGTGTAATCCATACTGAGGTCTGTGGTCTTTGATCTTCATCAGTAAGTGCCTCAAGTCCCCTTCACTTTCAGCAAGCAAGGTTGTGTCATCTGCATAAAACAGGTTGTTAATGAGTCCTCCTCCAATTCTGATGCCCCGTTCTTCTTCGTATAGTCCAGCTTCTCAGATTATTTGTTTAGCATACAGATTGAATAGGTATGGTGAAAGGATACAACCTTGACACACACCTTTCCTGACTTTAAACCATGCAGTATCCCCTTGTTCTGTTTGAATGACTGCCTCTTGATCCATGTACAGGTTCCTCATGAGCACAATTAAGTGTTCTGGAATTTCCAACCTTCTCAATGTTATCCATAATTTGTTATGATCCACACAGTCGAATGCCTTTGCATAGTCAATAAAACACAGGTAAAAGTCTTTCTGGTATTCTCTGCTTTCAGCCAAGATTCATCTGACATCAGAAATGATATCCCTGGTTGCACTTCCTCTTCTGAATCTGGCTAGAATTTCTGGCAGTTTCCTGTCCATGCACTGCTGGAGCCACTTTTGGATGATCTTCAGCAAGATTTTACTTACTTGTGATATTAAAGATATTGTTAGATAATTTCTGCATTCTGTTGGATCACCTTTTTGGGGAATAGGCATAAATATGAATCTCTTCCAGTCAGTTCCAAATTTCTTGGCATAAACAGGTGACTACTTCTGGCACTGCATCCATTTGCTGAAACATCTCAGTTCCTGGAGGCTTGTTTTTCACCAGTGCCTTCAGTGCAGCTTGGACCTCTGCCTTTAGTACCATTGGTTCCTGATCATATGCTACCTCCTGAAATGGTTCAACTTCAACCAATTCTTTTTGGTATAGTACCTCTGTGTCCTCCTTCCATCTTCTTTTGATGCTTCCTGTGTTGTTTAGTATTTCCCACATAGAATCCTTCAATACTGTAATATTATTTAGAATATGGTTTTACTTTTCCTAACATATGTGTTTTCTTTTGTTATTACCATTTTTTAATTTCTACTTTAATATCATTGTGATCAAATAGTATGACCTGTAGGAAATTCATCACTTTGATTTGGAGGGGAAGTATATATTTAATATTTGTAAAATATTGTATATGTATGAAAATAATATTTATTAACCAATATTTGAGTATGCGCTTCTATGAATGTCCATTTTATGATGCTTATTCATCATACTGCTGGGATTTTCTATATCCCTACTCATTTTTAATCAATTTATTCAACCAGTTATTGAAGGACTATGTTAACATCTCCCATTATGATGGCAGAAAATTGAATAGTGTCTTACAATGCTTTCAGTTTTGGGTTTATATATTTTAAAGTTATATTTCTATATGCATATAATTTAGAATTATTATACTATCTGTTAAATTGAATACTTTATCATTGTTATGTCCCTCTTAATCTCTAGAAATGTTTTTTGCAATAGTCAGTTTTATCTGATGTTAATACAGCTGCTCCATTCTCTTTTGATTAGTAATTGCCTTTCACTTTCAATCAATCTATGTCTTTGTGGTTTAGGTGTGTTGAATCTTCTTTTTTTTTTGACTGGAATTTCTTATTCTTTCTACATTACCTTTTATTACTGATGTATTTTTATTGAATTACATCTAATTATATTTTTTTATATTTTTCTTTTTTTGTCCTTTGCCCCTTTTTGGCCTCTTTCAGACTAATCTACATGTGAGTGATTAGTCTAGTTACTTGACAGGAATACTTAACCTAGTTAAAAATTAATTAATATCTATACCTTGTCTTTAGCAATATAAGAATCTTAGAATACTTTAACTAAGATTATCCCACTCCAAAAACTTGTTACTCTTGTACATAGTTTAACTGTATCCTTCCTTTACTCTCAAATTGTTCTGTTCTATATGATCTGTCACTTCTCTCTTACTGCTTTCAAAATTGTATTAGTGGTCATAGCAGCATTTTAAGAATTTCCTCTGTTTATTTGATGATTATTGTCAATATTGGATTTCTTTCATTTGACTTGTTTGGGTTCTATTTGGATTTATTAATGTATAGGTATTGCACAGCTGGTTTTGTTGCATTCAAAGTCCTAAAGAGGTCTCCACAGAGTTGGATATCAGACTTCTGAGAAACGACTACCAGTCAACTTGTGCTGACATTTTTGAAAAAGTATAATATAGTGATGGGAAAACAAAAGCAAAATCAACCCTGGAATCTAGAACTAACTTAACCATTACTCAGTGCCCTCTAGTCAATTCTGACTCGTAGTGACCCTATAGGACAGAGTAGAACTGCCCCATGTGTTTCCTAGGCCATAGTCTTTACAGAAGAGGACTGTTGTATCTTCTGCTCACAGAGTGGCTGATGAGTTTGAACTGCTCGCCTTTCAGTTAGCAGCTGAGCTCTTTAACCACTGCACCACTAGGGCTCTTTAGAACTAACTACCACTGTCAGTATAAGAGTCATGGCTGGCACCATGCTCAGGACTAGGAACTAAAATAGGCAGAACCTCTCCTTTCTCCCTTGTCTAGCCTTTCAACCACTCTTTAACACCCTCTATTGACAAAACCGAACAGGAGCCAGTTGAATTTGCAGAAATGAATTTGTAGATTTCTAGCCCCAGCCCTAGTATATAGAGAAGTGTAGATGTGAAGCGAAGGAACAATACATTGAGAGGTAGCACAAAAGTGTTATTTCTATCTTGCTAAAATAGGAAGTTTGTTGGTTGAATTTCCATGGTCATTATTATCGAATGACATGGTCAAATAAACTGATTGGTTGAGTCTGATTGGGGGATTTTTTTTTTAATTGTACATCAATGCAATAACTGGCTGAATAAACATATAATGCCCGAGAAGTTTACCTTGTATTTCTCCATGTCACGGGTTCTAACTACCAAATTATGAATTTGCTGGCATTATTAACGAAGAGAGAATTATAGCCAGACATGGTAGCTCCTTCTCTGCACTGTCGAGTCAGAAACACACATGCTTACTCCTCTCCACCAAGGGTATGGTAAATGGAAAGTAACCCATCTTCATACAAAACAGGTTGGGGAACACCATACAGTGAAGTCCCTTCAAAAATACATGTTGCTATTAGCTTGGTTAGTGTGCCATATTTACGACTTAAACTTTCTAGGAGAATTTCAATGATGTCTAGTACACTCACTTCCCTTCTATTTTTAGCAAACACGTGTGCCTTAACACAACATAACTTTATTCTTTGTATCACTTCAAATCTTTTCTTTATGAAATGATGAGTCCTTGTTTATCATATAGAGAAAAGAAATAGTAGTTTCTTGTTATTTAGAACTACATTTTTAACTGTGATGATAGGTGATGTATTAGTACTTCCTGAGAATGTGTATTGACAACATCATTCCTTTTGTTTTCCAGTACACCCCAAAGCCAAACTTTTTCTGTAGTGAACATAATGTTGCTTGGTGTTCATAAGAATGTATCTCCTCCAGGATAGGGACCGTGCCCAGTGATTCTGTGTGTTGATCAGCACCTGAACACCGTGAACCTAGGTGCACCTTTATGTGCCTACCAGGAATGGTCATAAAAATTTTTAATTTATGGAAACCAGTACATGTCTTAGATGTTTACCAATTAAACAAGTTTTATAGAATTAATTATATACACAAATTATATATATAGCAAAAAATTAATTTTATACTTGAATGATTAGTACTAGTGTGAAACACTGGAGTCCTAATTATTTTAATTTTAATAGAATACAAAAACTATTGACTATAAATGTAAAATCAGTTGGTTCAAATATATTCACATGTAATCTCTTTTAAACAGGTTTCACTAAACAGGATATGACATTAAATATAATGCATTTGAGGTAAAAATAAGTCAGCTTTAATATACTGATAAAACATTAGATCTTTAGAAATTAAATATGCCCTATTATAAGTATTTTTATATTGTGTTGTGTATCAGTAAATATGTAATTACCATTAAAATATCAGGGTGAATTTAAAAAACTCTCAGTATGTCTATACACTAAATTTCACAAAAGCATTGTTGAAACTCTGACATTACATGTGAAATATGACTACATAAGAGAATAATCACATTTTACTATAAGATCACTACTTAGCTTTTTACTGATAAATACCAATATTTCCAAAGACATATTTTACTTTTAATCATGTTGAAATTAATCAAATGATCAAAATGTTTTGTTTGCATATTTATCTCCATTTTACATATATTGTGTTTTAGGCCATTCTTCAGTCCTAATTTTAGGCTGATTTTTAAGAAAATTAAAGCATTGTGTTTTACGGGATTTGTATTACATTCCTATGAGCTATGACTTGATCTTGGTCCCATCAAATCATAACTTTGGGGAATTACTTTCAAATATAATATTTTAGTTAAGAGCTTAAGGTTTATTAGTAAACCTACTACAAATAGCTTTGCAGTCAATTTTATCACTAATTGTCCTTATCTTCAAAAGTGAAAACTTCATTTTAAGGCTAAGAATAAGAATTTTATTATTTGTATCAATTTCTTTCTTTTTTTTTGACCTCTATTAAAATGGAATATAGTAAGTCGACTCAACCTATAATGCAACTTCATTCATCTGAAAAGCACTTCTTTATTCAGAGCCTACTTTAAGAAATTGTTGCTTTGTAGGTTTCTTTAAAATTCCTGGGCACCAAAGTAACATCTTTTGGGTGGATGTGTTGGTTTTTGTTTGTTTGTTTATCTGATAGATTCATATTTCTACTGATAGATTTTTTATTCCACTTTATTATTTAGATTTCATTTTAAATAGTCATTTGGAAACAGGTGGAAAAGTTCAAAACAGAGATTCTAATTTTTACTCATTCATTATTTAGTGCCAGATTTTCTCTAAAGATTTCCTGGCACTCTTCCAAGGCAGAGGCTAGTAGTCCTTTAGGTTTATGATTCCGGCATACAAACTTTTCAAAAAAATGTCTATGACTTCAAACACACTCACCTTGTTCCTCTGTCCTTAGCAAGAAGCATGTGTGCCTTAACACTAAACAGCTTTGTTTGTTCTTTAGATCACTTCAAATATTTCTTTTGTTAAATAATAAGCCTTTTTTTATTACATAGAGAAGCAAGAAAAGTAACATGATGATTTTTACAATTCCTGCCTTGTACACTCAGGTACATAATTTCATTTAATTTAAATGTTGGAGTCATCTTGAATGAAATGATTTCCAAACTCATTGTCATAATTCAACTTTGTTGCGTATGTACTATTTTTATATTTTTTAAGTTTATGTGGTGTTGATGGGAACCAATAGCTTCTAGGAGTCTTCTGCTTTTCTAGTAGAAAAAATATGATTATGTGCCCATATAATGCATCCGTTCTTGGTTATAACTCACAATTCTTTACACTGTTAATTTGATCCAGATATTAAAAACATACACACACACAATAGTCCATTTGTGTCGGAGTATTGCTTTTCACCTTTTCCACCATTTGTCTATACAAAAGCACGTTATAGAGATAAGAATAACTGCAAATTTCAGTGTCAGGATATATACATTTTTAAGATCCTTGATAGATTCTAACTGCCCAATAACAGTGAAATGTGACCATAACAAATTTTTCCCTTGGATTGCCAGCACAAAGGGACAATTTCTCATAAACTAGTATAGAAGTTATAGCTAACTTGTGTTAGAACCTACTGCTATATATATACACACACCATCTTCTGTGAATATATGCCAAATGTTTAATAAAAATCAATTCTTACCCTGCTCACAAAATAAAGGTTAAAGATTTAGGTAAAGATATTAAAAACAAGGTATATAACAGGAGATATAAGTAAAATGCGGGGCATTTCCAGACATAAGGCACGGTAAGGAGCACCCATATGAACATGTCTAAAACATAGGAAAGAGGAGCTCCTTCTTCACTTCTCTTTTTATAATGCACATGGGGCACTCTTCCTTATGACCCTATACCCATAACCACGGACTCACTTACCACTTACAGTCCTAAACAGTTCCCTTGGAAGGACTCTTTGCATGAGTATTATCAGATCTTTTAGAAAGGTTTCTCTTTATTCTGTGAGGAAATGTGAAACTCCAGGAAATCAGAAAACAATCATACAGTCTGTTGTAATTAATATATATTTATATAGCTCTAGCTTTTAGACTGTAAGATCCCAGAAGGCAAGGGCAATGACATTTCCATCTTTTTCTCTTCAGTGCTTAGCCTTAGTTGCAAAAGTAGCATTTGTTGAGTGACTGATTAAATGAATGTTGTATAATCATAGTTTGTTTAACTGTCTAGCGAATCATATGTAAGTAATGTAAACATATTTAACTATGCATATATTATATATATATTTAAAGAATCATAGTTCTAACTAGAAACAAAACTAATTTTATTCCTTCCAGTCTTCACATCGGAATACAAAGAAACTTCATCTGTTGGAGGAAGGGACTATTTCTCTGTTTGCAAGCCATGCGTGGATACAGGCATGTCTGTTGTGAAGCCTCCCTGAGTCCTGACTTTCCTCTTCTCCAGAGACGCTCAGCTCTGACAAGTGACCTCTGTACCTTGTATTGGACATATTGATCCAGAAACTACTCACAAAACCTGCCCTGCATCTGTGCTTCT